>JBAPCB010000113.1:0-125000 GCA_039654105.1 Coreius guichenoti | reverse complement strand
AGAAGTCTGTAATTTTTATCATAGGTACTCTTCAACTGTGAGTGACAGAATCTAAAACAAAAATCCAGAAAATCACATTGTATGATTTTTAAGTAATTAATTTGCATTTTATTGCATGACATAAGTATTTGATACATCAGAAAAGCAGAACTTAATATTTGGTACAGAAACCTTTGTTTGCAATTACAGAGCAATTCCTGTAGTTCTTGACCAGGTTTGCACACACTGCAGCAGGGATTTTGGCCCACTCCTCCATACAGACCTTCTCCAGATCCTTCAGGTTTCGGGGCTGTCGCTGGGCAATACAGACTTTCAGCTCCCTCCAAAGATTTTCTATTGGGTTCAGGTCTGGAGACTGGCTAGACCACTCCAGGACCTTGAGATGCTTCTTACGGAGCCACTCCTTAGTTGCCCTGGCTGTGTGTTTCGGGTCGTTGTCATGCTGGAAGACCCAGCCACGACCCATCTTCAATGCTCTTACTGAGGGAAGGAGGTTGTTGGCCAAGATCTCGCGATACATGGCCCCATCCATCCTCCCCTCAATACGGTGCAGTCATCCTGTCCCCTTTGCAGAAAAGCATCCCCAAAGAATGATGTTTCCACCTCCATGCTTCACGGTTGGGATGGTGTTCTTGGTGTTGTACTCATCCTTCTTCTTCCTCCAAACATGGCGAGTGGAGTTTAGACCAAAAAGCTCTATTTTTGTCTCATCAGACCACATGACCTTCTCCCATTCCTCCTCTGGATCATCCAGATGGTCATTGGCAAACTTCAGACGGGCCTGGACATGCGCTGGCTTGAGCAGGGGGACCTTGCGTGCGCTGCAGGATTTGAATCCATGACGGCGTAGTGTGTTACTAATGGTTCCCTTTCAGTCGGTCACATTCGACGTATGTCGGACGTCACCGACGAATTGGGATCACTTCTGGGAGCCCCTATCAGCTTCGAGTGTATAGAGAACGGGCCAATGGCCATTGGCGTGCGAGCTTTGCATCTCGTGCTCCGCCCCGCACCGCGGGTATAAACAGGAAGCGGATGCAGCGCACATTTGTCATTCACTTCGGAGCCGAACACGGTGTCGATGAAGGAGACTGTTCCTGCTTCAGCAAAGAGTGTAAGAGAGAGAGCGAGAGAAGAGGCGTCTTTGAGTGCTGGGAGAGAAGGCACGATCAGCGGCGACCGCGAGCTCACTGAGTACAGTGATAAACTGCTGTTTTCACAGCACTGTTTTTGTCTGTTGGTTCGGTCAGTGCATACACAGGCTGTACTACTCTACTGTGTTTTGCCGCGGTCGTTCCTGGGTGCTTCAGTACATTAAAAAAGAGCTTTCTTCTAAAAGAGCAACACGGGTGTGACACTGCGTCTTTTTCAAGATGTCATTTCACCCGTGCGTTTCTGGATGCGGTCGTTCCCTGTCACCAGCTGACGGTCACAGTCGTTGTCTTATGTGTCTGGGCATTCAGCACGCTGAGGCAGCGTTTGTGGATAGTTCATGTTCCCACTGCGGGAACATGACTATCTCTGCGCTTAGGTCGAGACTCGCCTACCTCCGGGAGGGTGGAGTCCCCTTACCTATGCCCTGATCTAGTGCTATTCCTGCCCAGCAGAATAGACCTACTTCGGCTAATAGCCAGGGTGACCTGAGGATCACGTTTAGGGCACACCCGCCGAGCCAGCCTCCGTGGGCCCCTAAACCCTCTGAAGCGCCGCAGCCGGTTGAGCTTCCGGAGGAAGTCGCTGGCCCCTCCCGGGGGGGTCCAGCGGTGACCTTTGGAGCTCCAGCAGACGATAGGATGTCGATCGCTGCATCGGAGGGGGAGTTTCAGTCCTCAGGGGATGAAGACTCGGCTGCGTTGCCTCCCTCTGGGAGAGTGGCATTGCCCGAGACGAACCCTGAGCTGACGGCTATGCTTTCCCGGGCCGCCGAAAAGGTCGGGCTCGCGTGGAACCCTCCACCGTGTCCCGAGCCTTCTAGGCTGGATGATTGGTTTCTCGGGGTGGCTCGCTCTGGTTCTCAGCGTCCCGCCCCGGTGCCTTTCTTCCCGGAGGTGCATGAGGAGCTCATGAAGTCGTGGACGGCACCTTTTTCTGCCAGAAACCAGCCGAGTGGCTCCTCCCTCCTCACTACCCTCGACAGCGGGCCAGCCAAAGGGTACGTGGGGATCCCGCCGGTGGAACGGGCTGTCGCGATGCAACTGTGTCCAGCGTCCGCTTCCACCTGGCGTGGAGACCCACACCACCCATCCAAGGCCTGTAAGTTCTCCTCCAGTCTAACTGGGAAGGCTTACAAAGCTTGTGGACAGGCTGCGTCCACCTTGCATGCCATGCCATGGCCCAGGCCTGGTGCACCTCATGGACATGCACGAGGGTAGGCCTGACCCAGAGCTCCTCTGGGAGCTCCGGATGGCGACGGACCTCGCCCTCCAGGCGACAAAAGTCACCGTCCGTTCCATTGGTCAGGCAATGTCCACTCTTGTGGTCCAGGACCGATATCTCTGGCTCAACCTGGCCGATATGAGGGAGACTGATAAGTATCGGTTCCTGGACTCCCCCATTTCCCAGGTTGGGTTGCTCGGCGACGCGGTCGAGAGCTTTGCCCAGCAGTTCTCGGCCGCCCAGAAGCAGACGGAGGCCATCAAACACATCCTGCTCCGGCGGTCAGCTGCCGCTCCCGCTCCCACCCCAGCCCAGCAGCAGCCTCCACCAGGGCAACGGCGTGGAGCCGGCTGCGGGAAGGCCGTCAAGCCCACTCAGGCCGCTGCCAAGCCAGGTGGCAAGCGCCGTTGTAAGAGACCCTGAGACGGGCCACCCAGAAATGGAGGAGACAGCTCTTCAGGAGGTGGTGACAGCACCGCTCCTTCTCCCGGAGGAGGGCCGGGAGAGAATCTTTTGTTCGAATCTGATTTCTGTTCCGCCACTGGCCTTCGTGCCAGTGGTACCCAAAACTTAACAAAAAGAGCTGTTTCTAAAATCTCTGGGTGCCAAGAGAGCGCGCTTGGCGGTGTTCGACGCTCCCATGCCTTGTCACCCTCCAGTGCCTCTCTCATCGCCAGCAGGGGGTGCTGGCTGTGTCCAGGACGCACACAACAGGCCTCCTCACACCCGTGTGCCCCCTCAGTGGAAGCAGGTAAGTGTTGCACTGCGCACTCAGACCCACTTCGGGCCGCTATGCCTGCACTCCGCTGCGCTGCCCCGCTGCGGGTACGTCTGTGGTGCCGTTGGTCCCACTGGTTCGGTCACTGGGAGCCTGGCTAGCGCTTCCCAGCCCGTCCCGCTGGCTCATCCGTACTATCAGACTCGGCTATGCGATTCAGTTCGCCTGGCGGCCCCCCAAGTTCAGGGGCATTCACTTCACCTCCGTGTCGAAGGAGGATGCCCCCGTGCTATGGGCGGAGATCGCAGTCCTACTGGCGAAGGACGCGATAGAGCCGGTCCATCCAGCCGATATGAAGACAGGCTTCTACAGCCCGTACTTCATTGTACCCAAGAAAGGCGGCGGGTTACGGCCAATCTTGGACCTGCGGTTCTTAAATCGGTCCCTTCACAGGCTGCTGTTCAGAATGCTAACGCAGAAACGCATCTTCAGGTGCATCCGTCCCCAAGATTGGTTTGCAGCGATCGACCTGAAGGACGCGTACTTTCATGTCTCGATTCTCCCTCGACACAGACCGTTCCTACGCTTTGCGTTCGAGGGACGGGCATATCAGTACAGAGTCCTACCCTTCGGGCTGTCCCTGTCGCCCTGTGTCTTCATGAAAGTCATGGAGGCGGCCATTGCTCCCATGAGAGAGCGTGGTGTTCGCATCCTCAACTACCTCGACGACTGGCTGATCCTGGCTCAGTCGCGGGCACAGTTGTGCGAACACAGGGACATGGTGCTCAGTCACCTCAGCCTGTTGGGACTTTTCAACTGGGAAAAGAGCAAACTCTACCCCGTGCAGAGGATCTCTTTTCTCGGTATGGAGCTGGACTCGGTCAATCTGACAGCGTGACTCACAGAGGAGCGCGTCCAGTCGGTGTTGAACTGCTTGAATTCGTTCAAACGCAGGACAGCGGTACCACTGAAACATTTTCAGAGGCTCCTGGGGCATATGGCATCCGCAGCCGCAGTGACGCCGCTCGGATTGCTTCATATGAGGCCGCTTCAACACTGGCTACAGGACCGAGTCCCGAGATGGGCATGGCAGAGCGGCTCGTTCCGTGTCTCAGTAACACCGAAGTGCCGCTAAACCTTCAGTCCGTGGTCAGACCCTTCGTTTCTACGGGCAGGAGTTCCCCTAGAACAAGTGTCCAGGCATGCTGTTGTCTCCACGGATGCCTCATCCACCGGCTGGGGGGCCACGTACAACGGGCTTGCAGTTTCGGTTCTGTGGACGGGGCCTCAACTGCAATGGCATATCAATTGCCTCGAGTTGTTAGCAGTTCATCTTGCGCTGGGCCGCCTCAAAGGGTCCGTACGGACAACACTGCTGCCGTTGCGTACATCAACAAACAGGGTGGTCTACGCTCCCGCCGCATGTCACAACTCGCCCGCCATCTCCTCCTCTGGAGTCAGAAGCATCTGAGGTCACTTCGTGCCACTCACATTCCGGGCCTGCTCAATCATGCAGCCGACAAGCTCTCACGTCAGCAACTGCTCCCGGGAGAGTGGAGACTCCATCCCCAGGTGGTCCAGCTGATCTGGAGTTGCTTCGGGACCGCTTCTCACTACCAGTTGTTCTATTCCCTGACCGGGGGGATCCTCGGCTCGGATGCACTGGCACACAGCTGGCCCAGGGGCCTACACAAATATGCGTTTCCCCCAGTGAGCCTTCTTGCGCAGACACTGTGCAAGGTCAGGGAGGACGAGGAGCAGGTCTTGTTAGTTGCGCCGTACTGGCCCAACCGGACCTGGTTCCCGAAACTAGTGCTCCTCGCGACAGCACCTCCTTGGCCCATTCCTCTGAGGAAGGAGCTCCTGACTCAGAGACGGGGCACCCTATGGCACCTGCGTCCGGACCTCTGGAAACTCCATGTCTGGTCCCTGGACAGGACACGGAGGTTCTAGGTGGCCTACAGACCGTGGTAGACACCATCACTTCCGCCAGAGCCCCCTCTACAAGGCACGAGAATGGTGTTCTTCTCAACGAGAAGACCCCCGAAGAGGTTCGATCAGTTCTGTGCTTTCCTTCCTGCAAGAAGGGTTGGAGCGAAGGCTGTCTCCCTCCACCCTCAAAGTGTATGTTGCCGTTATCGCCGCAAATCACGACATGGTTGATGGTAAGTCCTTAGGGAAGCACGATCTGATCATCAGGTTCCTGAGGGGGGCGAGGAGATTAAATCCGCCTCGCCCTCACTCTATACCCTCTTGGGACTTATCTCTGGTGCTAACCACACTGCAGAGGGCTCCCTTTGAACCTTTGCAGTCAGCAGAGTTAAAAATCCTGTCTTGGAAGACAGTACTCCTGACTGCATTGGCTTCCATCAAGAGGGTAGGGGACCTGCAGGCATTTTCGGTCGACGAATCGTGCCTGGAATTCGGGGCGGGTAACTCTCATGTAATCCTGAGACCCCGGCCTGGATATGTGCCCAAGGTTCCCACCACTCCCTTTCGGGACCAGGTGGTGAACCTGCAAGCGCTGCCTTCGGAGGAGGCAGACCCAGCCCTGGCTTTTCTCTGTCCCGTTCGCGCTCTGCGGACTTACGTGGACAGAATGCAAAGCTTCAGGACCTCAGAACAGCTCTTCATTTGTTACGGAGGCCAGCAGAAGGGAAAGGCTGTCTCCAAGCAGAGGATGGCTCACTGGATAGTGGATGCCATCGCCTTGGCGTATGAAACCAAAGGCGTGCCTTGCCCGCTCGGGTTGAGGGCCCACTCCACTAGGAGTGTGGCCTCTTCCTGGGCGCTGGCGCATGGCGCATGGCGCCTCGCTGACAGATATATGTAGAACTGGGGGCTGGGCGACACCTAACACGTTTGCTAGATTTTATAGCCTCCATGTAGAGCCGGTTTCTTCCCGTGTGCTCGCTTCAAATAGCCAGTAACACCGAAGTGCCCGTTCTAGTGTCGGCTTGCTGCGCCATTCCCTTCCTCATGGACCAGATACGTGCACTGATATGCTCCAGTCGAGTTCCCCAGAACGGCGAATCCTGTTGAGTCCTCCGCAACCGCAGCAGTCAGACATGGTGGAGCATCCGACGCCAGGTCTAACACTCGTATGCATTGGTGGAACTTGTGTTAGGCTGGGTATCCATATGTTGTGACCCCTACGGCGGTCCCATATGTGTATTCTTCCACAGTACGGCTCCCTACGGCGAGCCCGTGTCTTTCCCTTGGCAGAGCTCGCTCTGCCGTCTCTGTGCGGTGTAGTCCCCCGCCTGCATTGGCCGGGGCCACCCCTGGGACTTCTGTATGTTGTATTGCCCACGGCAATTGTATTTTGACCAAATGGGTAAACAGTAAGTGATGTGTGAGAAGATCATAGAGTGCGTGTACATTTTTGCTGCCTGTGTGGACATTTGATGGTGAATGTGTCTAAAATTACTGAGGCTGAATTTGATTCGATTACAGACCCTCTTTACATGTGATTTAAATGACAACTTTGAATCAATTAAACCCCCAGATATTTGTATTCTGACACGATCTGCAGCCTTTCCCCTGACACAAAAACATCTGGCTCAACACTGAAGTTATTGTTGGACTTGGTGAAAAACAAATCAAATCAAATCAAATCACCTTTATTTATATAGCGCTTTTTACAATGGCAATTGTTTCAAAGCAGCTTCACAGTGGTAACAGGAAAATAATGCAACGGAATTTGATTCGGCTGTACAGCCGCTCTGGTGAAAACGGTGATGTCATCCAGCTCATTTCAATTATCATATAGTGTCAATGCGGGCAGATCAGTAATATAGTTGAAATTTAGGTGTCCCCAACTGAGCAAGCCAAAAGCCAAAGGCGACGGTGGCAAGGAACCAAAACTCCTTCAGGGCCAGAATGGAGAAAAAAAAACCTTGGGAGAAACCAGGCTCAGTCGGGGTGCCAGTTCTCCTCTGGCCGACGAACAAATAGTGTATGATTATGATTCTGGCAACATTACAGGTCAGAAGTCATATTAGATAAATAGATATTCGTAGGATTATTCGAAAGATTAGAGTTGTCACGCCGGGGACGGGTTTAATGAGGATGTCGTGTCGATGCGGCATTTACAGGGGGGAGTTTAATTGACACTATTGTCTCTACAGACACTTCAGGGATATGGTCGTCATGTCCAGGCTAAGGTCCACCATCTGGTCTGGATACGGCCCGGATCCGGCCGACTGCTGTAAACCTCGGGATAAACAGAGAGACTAACATTAGTGTAGATGCCATTCTTCTTATGATGTAACGAGTACATCAGGTGTTATTGGAAGTGTTCCCGGTTCTGGCTGACCTAGTTAATGTAGCCTAAAACAATCATTTAACTGATTTGAATAATAGAAATTAAAAATGTTTTATGTGTATGCCATAGTAAAGAGATGTGTTTTTAGTCTAGATTTAAACTGACAGAGTGTGTCTGCTTCCCGAACAATGCTAGGAAGACTGTTCCAGAGTTTAGGTGCTAAATAGGAAAAGGATCGACCGCCTGCAGTTGATTTTGATATTCTAGGTATTATCAACTGGCCAGAATTTTGAGACCGCAATAGACGTGATGGAGTATAATGCGTTAAGAGCTCGCTCAAGTACTGGGGCGCTAAACCATTTAGTGCTTTGTAAGTAATCAGCAAGATTTTAAAATGTATACGATGTTTAATAGGGAGCCAATGCAGTGTTGCCAGAACCGGGCTAATATGGTCATACTTCCTGGTTCTAGTAAGAACTCTAGCTGCTGCGTTTTGGACCAGCTACAGTTTATTTATTAAGCGAGCAGGGCAACCACCCAGTGGAGCATTACAATAATCTAGCCTTGAGGTCATGAACGCATGAACTAACTGTTCAGTATTTCGCATTGAAAGCATGTGACGTAATTTAGATATATTTTTAAGATGGTAGAATGCAGTTTTACAGATGCTAGAAACGTGGCTTTCAAATGAGAGATTGGTATCAAAGAGCACACCCAGGTTCCTAACTGACGACGAGGACTTGACAGAGCAGCCATCGAGTGTTAGACAGTATTCTAGGTTACTACTTGTGGAGTTTTTTTGTCCAATGATTAAAAATTCAGTTTTTTCTGAATTAAGTTGCAGGAAATTACTAGTCATCCAATTTTTTATATCAGCTATGCATTCTGTTAATCTTGTGAATTGGTAAGTTTCGTCAGGGCGTGAAGAAATATAGAGCTGAGTATCGTCAGCATAACAATGAAAATTAACGCCATGCTTCCTGATAATATTTCCCAGGGGTAGCATGTACAGGGTGAAAAGCAACGGTCCTAGCACTGAGCCCTGCGGTACTCCATACTGAACTTGTGTTCGGTGTGACATCTCTTCATTTACTGCTACAAACTGATAACGGTCAGATAAGTATGATTTAAACCATGCCAATGAAGTTCCACTAATGCCAACATAATTTTCGAGTCTATTCAAAAGAATGTTGTGGTCGATAGTATCGAATGCAGCGCTAAGATCGAGTAACACTAATAGAGATATACAACCACGATCTTGCCTTTTCTAGTATTTTTGACAGAAAGGGTAGATTTGAGATTGGCCTGTAATTGACTAATTTTGTAGGATCAAGTTGCGGTTTTTTAATAAGTGGTTTAATAATAGCCAACTTAAAAGTTTTTGGTACATATCCTAATGTCAGGCATGAATTAATGCTATGACCTCTGGAAGCATCTCTTTTAGTAGTTTAGTCGGTATGGGGTCGAGCATACATGTTGTTGATTTTGATGATTTAACGAGTTTAGCCAATTCTTCTTCTCCTATAGCAGTGAATGAATGTAATTTTTCCTCAGTGACACTACAATGCACTGTCTGATGTGATACTGTAGTAGACGGCTGCATGGTTATAATTTTTTTCCTAATATTATCAATCTTACAAGTAAAGAAGTTCATAAAGTCATTACTGCTGTGCTGTTTACAAACATCAGAAGGTGAAGCTTTATCTTTGGTTAATTTAGCCACTGTATCGAATAAATACCTAGGGTTGTGTTTGTTTTCTTCTAAGAGAGTTGAGAAATAAGCAGATCTAGCAGTTTTTAGGGCCTTTCTGTATGCAATCATGCTCTCTTTCCACGAAAAGCGAAAAACTTCTAGTTTTGTTTTCTTCCAGCTGCGCTCCATTTTTCTGGCTGCTGTTTTAAGGGCCCGGGTGTGCTCGTTGTACCACGGCGTTGGACTATTTTCTTTAATCTTCTTTAAGCGCCGGGGAGCAACTGTGTCTAAAGTGCTGGAAAAAAGAGAGTCAATAGTTTCTGTTGCAACATCGAGTTCCTCTAGGCTATCTGGGATGCTGAGGAGATGAAACTGATGAGGAAGATTATTTACAAAGGAATCTTTAGTCGCAGCATTGATAGTCCTGCCATATTTGAAGCGAGGGGACGGCTTTGCAGCCTTTGCTAAATTAAGTGTACATGATACTAGGTAATGATCTGAGATGTCATCGCTCTGCTGCAGAATTTCAATGGTATCAACATTTATTCCACGTGACAGTATTAGGTCTAACGTATGATTACGGCGATGAGTGGGTCCTGACACGTGTTGCCTTACTCCAATAGAGTTTAGAATGTCTCTAAATGCCAATCCCAGTGCGTCTTTTTCATTGTCTACATGGATATTAAAATCACCAACAATTAGGACTTTATCTGCAGCCAGTACTAACTCTGATAGAAAATCAGCAAATTCTCTGGTAAAGTCTGTATGGTGCCCTGGTGGCCTATATACAGTAGCCAGCACAAATTTCAAACAGGATTTATCAATTTCACTACATAACGTTACATAAAGCACCAAAACTTCAAAGGAATTATATTTGAAACTAGACTTGTGAGTAATACCGAAGATATTATTATAAATTACAGCAACACCTCCCCCTTTACCTTTCAGACGCGGCTCGTGTTTATAACAATAATCTTGGGGGGTGGACTCATTTAAATTAATGTAATCGTCAGGTTTTAGCCAGGTTTCTGTCAAACACAGCACATCTAGGTTATGATCTGTAATCATAGCATTAACAATAAGCGCTTTTGAGGAAAGGGATCGAATATTCAGCAGCCCGAGCTTTATCATTTGATCATCTGTATTATATCTGTTGTTTATTTGTTGGACATCAATTAAATTTTTACCGTTGAATGGTTTTGATGGTTTTTTGTATTTACTAATTCGTGGAACAGACACAGTCTCTATGTGATAATATCTAGGTGAAAGAGTCTCTATGTGCTGGGATTTATCTGACTTCTGTGACGTGAGACAGCTAGCAGGCGGTCGGGTAAGCCAGTCCGTCTGCTTCCTGACCTGGGCCCCAGTTAGTCAAGGTTTAGCTCTAAGACTATGAGCCAAATTACTAGAGAGAAGAGCGGCACCATCCCAGGAAGGATGAATACCATCTTTTTTCAACAGGTCAGGTCTGCCCCAAAAGCTTTTCCAATTGTCTATGAACCCTATGTTATTTTGCGGACACCACTTAGACAACCAGCCATTGAGTGATGATAGTCTGCTAAGTATCTCATCACTCCTTTTAACGGGGAGGGGACCAGAGCAAAAAACGTCATCTGCCATCGTACTTGCGAGTTTACACACCTCTTTAATGTTAATTTTGGTGATCTCCGACTGGCGAAGTCGGACATCATTTGTGCCGACGTGAATAATAATCTTAGAGAATTTACGATTAGCATTAGCCAGCACTTTTAAATTTGCTTTGATGTTAGGCGCTCTGGCTCCTGGTAAACATGTGACTATGGTGGCTGGTGTCTCTATTTTCACGTTCCGTGTAATAGAATCGCCAATAACTAGGGCACTTTCAACAGGATTCTCAGTGGGTGCATCACTGAGTGGGGAGAACCTGTTTGATGTTCTAATCGGAACGGAAGAGTGGTTTTTTGATCTGCGACTATGCCGTCTCACCGTCACCCAGTTGCCCTGCTCCACGGGCTCTACAGCCGGAACCGAACAATGTACAGAGTTCACTAAGCTATTCGCATCCAAAGCAGTGTCTAAAGCTGTTACATTCTCACTACTCTCAAATAAAGTCTGGATGCGTGTCTCTAATTCTGAAATCTTCTCCGTCAGCCTGACTATCTCCTTACATTTATCACATGTGAAGCCCTGTTCGCCAACGGAGAAAGATATACTAAACATGAAACATGCAGTGCCAAAGTGACAATGACAGGAGAAGAAGACATGGCTTACCGTATTTGTTGATTAATCCAACTTACCACAGTTGTTTGATGGAGTCTATTTACTAATCCAACTCACCACAGTTGTTTAATGAACTCAGAAAACAAGAGACCCGAGTGCAGAGATGGCAAGCTAACAGGCTAGCGAAATGCTAACGCGTGATAGTGATTTAGATTAAAAGCTAGCGGTGTCAGATTTAATGTGGTAGGCAATATTAGACAATATATGGTGATGGGTAAATTATATTTAGCAGTTTAAACAACAGGGAATGATATCAAATAAAGATTCAAAAGCAAGCAGAGCATACGCGAGCACAGCAGGCAGCAGGACAAACAGGAGGCAGACAGGAGCAATCTATCAGGCAAGACCTGATGATGATCAGGTGTGCAGTAATCAGTCCCAGAGTGAAGGTGCATGGGAAATGGAGTCCGAATGAAAGTCAGTACTCTGGTGAGTGAGACCTCTGGTGGCCGACGGTGGGATCTTCACCGGCGTTGGGATCTTCACCGGCGTTTGTGACACAAACACTCCACTAAATGATAAACCATTTCAAATTCTTTCAGAAAGACAACTATTGCTTTATCCATGCTAGAAGCAGACATGATGTTTTGTGCACCGATTTCTCTACCAATAGCAACCAAAACATTCTCAATGGATATGGATTGATCTGCTGGCATGCACTTGCACGCAGACAGACAGATAAATTTGCCATTTATAAGATCAGGATAAAGAACAAGGGAGAGGAAACAGTCAATGACTGTGTACAGTATATCAGAGTGATCAGAAGCCACGTTTCCATTACAGATTTGCACAAAACGTTTGCAATATTTTCTAAATGTCGATAAAAAACTATTGCGAAATGACAGCGTTTCCATTAACCAATGTCATGCAACTAAAACTTATTTTTTTCCTCTTGCGATAAGTCATTCCAAAATTTATGCCACGTGTGTTGGGTTTATGTATATCCCAGCCACCGCACTAGCCATTATTATTTATGGAAGGAGACACAGGCGTGTTATCCAAGCATTAATGTCAAGGAAAGCCCCTTATACTTGAGCGGCACGTATGAGGTGTTTGTGGGTGTTTCTCCCTCAGATCTGCTTCAAGGTCTTCATGATTTGTGGCATTTCTCATGATAATTTTTTTGCACTTCTTTGTTGTTTAGAATCAGTATTCCTCTAATTATATTGTCTTTTATTAGTTTAATAAAGAACTCTGTCTCGTCTTCTGTCCACGTCATCTGTAAAGAATGATCCTCTTTTACATACGTCAGGTGACCTGTAAATGCAGAAAAACTGTTTTCATTGCAGTTTTGCGAAAATTTCCTTTTTCAAATTGCCTGAAAATCCACCTCATGTGAGCGTAAAAACCTTTTTTGCGATATATGGGATTTTTTGTGAAATTGGTGCGTTTCCATTGGGCGAATTTTCAATTTGCTATTTCAATTTGTGCATTTTGAAGGGTAATGGAAACACGGCTAGAGATGCATCAGTAGAAGGGACACAGATGGCATCAAATCCTCATGGCCGTGTCATACTTCATCACAACTTTTGCTAAGATATATAACTGTCATGGTTCATAGATTCATTGACTCATTCTCTCCCTGTGTGCGAGTGTGTGTGGGTGTGTCTATTGATTGTGGCTGATCAGCTTATCAGCGCCAGCTGCGGCGCTTGTGGGATTGAATGAGTGCACTCAATAACATCCACTATGGTTTCGGACACCACTACAAATGGCTGTCCCCTCAAATAGTGCCCTATTTAAGGGTATAGGGGGCGATTTCGGACACAGCCTGTGTTTCTGTACTGTGTTTGTCAGATCGTTTGGTTTTCTCCCGTGGTCTAGTCCTGGTCCTGTTTACGCTGGCATTTCTCCGTTCCTGCTGGATTCAGTCTCTGTCTTCCCGGTCTGTTTGCCTTACTTAATTCCTGGATATGCTTTTTCCCCATTGCGTCCCTGTGTGGCCTGGAGGTTCTGTGACCCGTCTGCCATCGATTCTGACCATCATTCTCTTCACTGCTGTTTGTGTTCTCAATAAACGCCTTTACTTTCACTCACTATTGAATCTGTCTCTGCTTCCTGACAGATAACATTATGGATTCAATTACATAAGTTAAGAAATGTAAGTGTATTTTCTAATGTGGCAACTATCGCCTGTATTACTGTGATTTATTCACCAACAAGGGTGATTTTAAAAATGTCTCTTGCGTTGTTTGTTGTTTGGATTTTTGTACTAAGAGTTTTGAAAATGTACACCTTACTTGTGAAAATAGTACCAAAGCGAATAAAAAAAAAAAATTGTAACACTTTAAGGGTCCAGAATAATGCATTAGTTATGCATTAATTTATGATTAACTTGTTCTCAGTTAAGCATTAGTTAAGCATGGACACAATAGTAATTAATTATTAACTTTACATTTCAAGGGTCCAGTATTATGCATTAGTTAAGTGTAAATAATTGAGCAATTACTCATTAACTTGTTCACAATTATGCATTAGTAAAGCATGAACACACTAGTAATTAATTATTAACTCAACATATAGTAAGGGCTTATTAGCCATTATTTACAATTTATTAACATTTAAAAGATACATATTTATGGTCTAAATAAACGGAAAAATAAGCTATTAATTAATGATTAACTGAATGTACAGTAAGTGACTTTTAGCCATTATTTACCACCCAATTAGCCATATATTATTAAAGTGTAGTGATGTAATTATATTTCTGATTCACCATCTATCAAGTTAACTGAACAATAAGCTAGAAAATTTGGTTTAATTAGTGCTGGTTTTGCAGTTATAAATTGCTAAAATAGTGTAATAAAGGCAATTTGACCTTTCACTTTGGCAAAGTGAAAGTTATATCCTCATTAATTATGGCACTTATTGAATGATATTCAACTTTATTGACCAGAATAAGCCAATAATTAAGGCTAAACTGCCAGTAGTAATAAAGGAGTCACAAAAAGTCACAAAATAAAAACACAAATACAGAAAGGGCTTTTTTTAGAATAACTTTTATGCTGGTTGAACAAATAACATTGTAGTTATAAATGAAATTGCAAATAATACTAACAGATTTATTAAACTAATATAAAATGCCAAATGTTTCACACACAAAAAAAAAAAAAAAAAAGCCGCTATCCTTTTACTCAGGGAGAACACTGCATAATAAGAATACAACAATAGTAATAAGACGACTCACATTAGATGTTTTTGTTCAGAACGAGTATTTCAAACAGAAGAAGAGTGAAATTGGAGACCTTTAAACAAGCAAACTTTAGTCAAACCTTAATTGTAGTTGTGCTGCAAAGGTAGAAGCTCATCGTTTTCTTTCATTTCTTCAGTTTTTTGCTTTGTTGAAATAGGAATCAATGAACTGCACCTTTTTGCGAATTCAAGGAGCGTTTCCTTGTTAGATTTTTTTATTTCCTGGTAAAAACCAGGATCTGCAATTGAAGCCATTGAAGCAATGGTTCCTCTGTCCACCCCATGCCGGTGGAAGGCTGTAGACATTGTTCTAACTTTTTTGAATGTCTTCAGCACTTCCTTGTATCGTCTGAGCACTTCCTCTGGCTTTCTGGCTGAAAAAGAAAAAAAAAAAAAAAGTCAATGGACTAAATAAACATTTAATAAGAAAAGGCAATAAAACTTTCAAGACACCAAAATGGAGTTTTTAGTTCCTTCCCAAATTCATCTCTGGCTGCTCACTGTAGAATTAAACTACCAAAATATGAGTAATTTAATGCGAGTTGATCAGAATACTTATTTTGTGTTTGAATGGAAATTGCAGTTTTTTATTGATTAATCATGTAGCTCAACTTACATACAGTGGGGAGAACAAGTATTTGATACACTGCTGATTTTGCAGGTTTGCCCACTTACAAAGCATGTAGAGGTCTGTAATTTTTATCATAGGTACTCTTCAACTGTGAGTGACGGAATCTAAAACAAATATCCAAAAAATCACATTGTATGATTTTTAAGTAATTAATTTGCATTTTATTGCATGACATAAGTACAAACCCGATTCCAAAAAAGTTGGGACACTGTACAAATTGTGAATAAAAAAGGAATGCAATAATTTACAAATCTCATAAACTTGTATTTTATTCACAATAGAATATAGATAACATATCAAATGTTGAAAGTGAGACATTTTGAAATGTCATGCCAAATATTGGCTCATTTTGGATTTCATGAGAGCTACACATTCCAAAAAAGTTGGGACAGGTACCAATAAGAGGCCGGAAAAGTTAAATGTACATATAAGGAACAGCTGGAGGACCAATTTGCAACTTACTACGTCAATTGGCAACATGATTGGGTATAAAAAGAGCCTCTCAGAGTGGCAGTGTCTCTCAGAAGTCAAGATGGGCAGAGGATCACCAATTCCCCCAATGCTGCGGCGAAAAATAGTGGAGCAATATCAGAAAGGAGTTTCTCAGAGAAAAATTGCAAAGAGTTTGAAGTTATCATCATCTACAGTGCATAATATCATCCAAAGATTCAGAGAATCTGGAACAATCTCTGTGCGTAAGGGTCAAGGCCGGAAAACCATACTGGATGCCCGTGATCTTCGGGCCCTTAGACGGCACTGCATCACATACAGGAATGCTACTGTAATGGAAATCACAACATGGGCTCAGGAATACTTCCAGAAAACATTGTCGGTGAACACAATCCACCGTGCCATTCGCCGTTGCCGGCTAAAACTCTATAGGTCAAAAAAGAAGCCATATCTAAACATGATCCAGAAGCGCAGGCGTTTTCTCTGGGCCAAGGCTCATTTAAAATGGACTGTGGCAAAGTGGAAAACTGTTCTGTGGTCAGACGAATCAAAATTTGAAGTTCTTTTTGGAAAACTGGGACGCCATGTCATCCGGACTAAAGAGGACAAGGACAACCCAAGTTGTTATCAGCGCTCAGTTCAGAAGCCTACATCTCTGATGGTATGGGGTTGCATGAGTGCGTGTGGCATGGGCAGCTTACACATCTGGAAAGGCACCATCAATGCTGAAAGGTACATCCAAGTTCTAGAACAACATATGCTCCCATCCAGACACCGTCTCTTTCAGGGAAGACCTTGCATTTTCCAACATGACAATGCCAGACCACATACTGCATCAATTACAACATCATGGCTGTGTAGAAGAAGGATCCGGGTACTGAAATGGCCAGCCTGCAGTCCAGATCTTTCACCCATAGAAAACATTTGGCGCGTCATAAAGAGGAAGATGCGACAAAGAAGACCTAAGACAGTTGAGCAACTAGAAGCCTGTATTAGACAAGAATGGGACAACATTCCTATTCCTAAACTTGAGCAACTTGTCTCCTCAGTCCCCAGACGTTTGCAGACTGTTATAAAAAGAAGAGGGGATGCCACACAGTGGTAAACATGGCCTTGTCCCAACTTTTTTGAGATGTGTTGATGCCATGAAATTTAAAATCAACTTATTTTTCCCTTAAAATGATACATTTTCTCAGTTTAAACATTTGATATGTCATCTATGTTGTATTCTGAATAAAATATTGAAATTTTAAACTTCCACATCATTGCATTCTGTTTTTATTCACAATTTGTACAGTGTCCCAACTTTTTTGGAATCGGGTTTGTATTTGATACATCAGAAAAGCAGAACTTAATATTTGGTACAGAAACCTTTGTTTGCAATTACAGAGATCATACGTTTCCTGTAGTTCTTGACCAGGTTTGCACACACTGCAGCAGGGATTTTGGCCCACTCCTCCATACAGACCTTCTCCAGATCCTTCAGGTTTCGGGGCTGTCGATGGGCAATACGGACTTTCAGCTCCCTCCAAAGATTTTCTGTTGGGTTCAGGTCTGGAGACTGGCTAGGCCACTCCAGGACCTTGAGATGCTTCTTACGGAGCCACTACTTAGTTGCCCTGGCTGTGTGTTTCGGGTCGTTGTCATGCTGGAAGACCCAGCCACGACCCATCTTCAATGCTCTTACTGAGGGAAGGAGGTTTCCACCTCCATGCTTCACGGTTGGGATGGTGTTCTTGGGGTTGTACTCATCCTTCTTCTTTCTCCAAACATGGCGAGTGGAGTTTAGACCAAAAAGCTCTATTTTTGTCTCATCAGACCACATGACCTTCTCCCATTCCTCCTCTGGATCATCCAGATGGTCATTGGCAAACTTCAGATGGGCCTGGACATGCGCTGGCTTGAGCAGGGGGACCTTGCGTGTGCTGCAGGATTTTAATCCATGATGGCATAGTGTGTTACTAATGGTTTTCTTTGAGACTGTGGTCCCAGCTCTCTTCAGGTCATTGACCAGGTCCTGCCGTGTAGTTCTGGGCTGATCCCTCACCTTCCTCATGATCATTGATGCCCCACGAGGTGAGATCTTGCATGGTGCCCCAGACCGAGGGAGATTGACCGTCATCTTGAACTTCTTCCATTTTCTAATAATTGCGCCAACAGTTGTTGCCTTCTCACCAAGCTACTTGCCTATTTTCCTGTAGCCCATCCCAGCCTTGTGCAGGCCTACAATTTTATCCCTGATGTCTTTACACAGCTCTCTGGTCTTGGCCATTGTGGAGAGGTTGGAGTCTGTTTGATTGAGTGTGTGGACAGGTGTCTTTTATACAGGTAACGAGTTCAAACAGGTGCAGTTAATACAGGTAATGAGTGGAGAACAGGAGGGCTTCTTAAAGAAAAACTAACAGGTCTGTGAGAGCCGGAATTCTTACTGGTTGGTAGGTGATCAAATGTCATGCAATAAAATGCAAATTAATTATTTAAAAAAAAAAAAAAAAAAAAAAAAAAAAAACAAACAATGTGATTTTCTGGATTTTTGTTTTAGATTCTGTCTCTCACAGTTGAAGAGTACCTATGATAAAAATTACAGACTTCTACATGCTTTGTAAGTGGGAAACCTGCAAAATCGGCAGTGTATCAAATACTTGTTCTCCCCACTGTACTATGATATAGTAAGAAAAAGGAACTCGTACTTTAGGAGGGAAAAAAACAGCAATATGCAATTTGCTGCTAATGCTGATGTTTATGTGGACAAAACATTCAATTCTGATGCTTGTAATATAAATTAGTATACTAATTAATTACTGAATTAATAATTAAGTAACTAATGTACAAGCTTCTCATACTTCATACTTGCTTACTTTTCTTAAGAGAAAAGAAATTTGTTGACACCTCATATTTGAAAACTGGTGTGGAAAGATGCTGTATGATGAAAGGGTAGAAGATAAAAAGAGAGCTGGGTCTTTGCTAGACAGAAGGCAAACACTTGCAATTTTTCCACATAAGAGAAAGTTTGTAATATTGGTGTAATTTAGGGTACAAACAATTAGCCTAACGATACCCTAACATTTTACTGTATTTTGCAATTTGTAGCAATTAAATTGAAGAGGATTTATATTGAGATGTATCATTTCTAATTAAAAGCATTATTCTTACCTCGTCCAGTTCTATGTTTCTCTCTACGGCTCTTCTTTTTGGACCTCTTTTCCTCAATGGATGAACTGGTGTCATCTTCAGATGAGCTGCTGCTCAACACTTTAGGCAATGGCTCCTTTATCTCTGTAGCTTTTAAACACAGGCAATATAAACACATTTACAAAATGTATTTCTCTGTGACAAGGTTTATGTAGGCAACGATCACACAGCATCAGAATACGGTTGTCAGTCCTGTATTTGATGCCTTAATATGATTGTTCACACGCAGTTCAGTTATTTACGAGAGTGACAATCACATTCTATAACCAAACGCACACCTGTACAGTTTTTTAGAAAAGCTGTGCTGTCTGAACGGAACTGGACAACTGCTTGTGTCATGTCCTACAGTGTGAGAGAGCTGCTCTGAGCTGCACAAGTGCATGTCTACCATGTGTTTTGGTTTTAAGTGTGGTTTTGGTAACTTACAGCAACAGAGAGATGAGCTGTGTTATCTTAATTTCCTGATAATTTACTCACCCCATGTCATCCAAGATGTCCATATCCTTCTTTCTTCAGTCAAAAAGAAATTATGTTTTTTGATGAAAACATTCCAGGATTTTTCTCCATATAATGGACTTCAATAGCAACCAACGGTTGAAGGTCAAAATTACAGTTTCAGCGGAGCTTCAAAGGGCTTTAAACGATACCAGACGAGGAATAAGGGTCTTATCTAGCGAAACAAACAGTCTTTTTTTTTTTTTTTTTTTTTTTTAATGAAAATGTATATGCTTTATAGGCACAAATGATCGCATCACAAGTGCTTCCACCAGAACCAATTCCGTATTCTTAAAAAAGCTTACGCTAAATGTCCTTCCCTATTAAACTTACGGGAAAAAACGGAACTGGCGCCGCGTTCATTCCGTAAGTTGAATAGGGAAGGACATTTAGTGTAAGCGAAATTTTTATTTGAAAGTGGACTGATCCTTTATGGTTTTTCTATCGACTGATGGTTAGTGAAGATTTTACAGATGAACTTGCAGCTCGATTAGACTCGTTTTGTCAAAATTACAGACTTTTCAGTTTTATGGACATCGCAGTTATATTGGTTGCTGTCGCTATGGTTACTGGTAAAAGAATATGAGCTTGACTCCCATACAGACAAGTATTGAAGAACTTCAAGTTGCTGTTTGAACTGGACATATTGAGACTCAGTCACATCTGTAAGTGAATCATAGATCTCTGGAATACTAACAACATCTAAAGAATATTCAAATGAGCTCTTACATAGTTTTATGGATGTGCTTCCAGAGGTTGTCGCACTCAATTGGCTCCAAAGGGAATCTCTCTTTTTCCAAGTCAGCTATCAGCTTTTGTTGCCATTTATTCTAAAATTCAGCAACTGCCTACAGATCATTTGCATGTTTTCACAGAAGATAGATGTGAATCAACTCTACTAAATAAATGTTTCATGACTAATAAAAATAGCATTTTTGACACTTACCATCAGCTGTAGTATCTTCCACAACATTTACAGTTGGTGAGCTCGATCCTACTGCCATGGATGCTTTTCCTGGTGCTGGATCTTTAAGTATAAAGGAATAAATAGTTATAAATAAACACACAGTTGTCTGCAAAGACTATACATATCAGTGTAGGAAACTTTATGTACTTATTTTTCTTTAATACATTATCCATTTGTTTTATAGGTATTTTTTACATTTTTTACATTATTTTTTATATATGTACATAATTTTGACTACTCATTAAATGCAACTAAATAAATGGAATAAATCAAATTAACAATGAAATAAAAGTAACTAAAATACTTAGTGTCCTAATACTGAAATACTGCATAAAGTGTAAACAATTGTACCAAGCAACTGTATGGGTGCCCTGCATACCATTGCTTTTCAAACTTTTGGAAACATTCCTCATTTAACACACCTGATTCAGGTCTTGCAGTCTCTACTAGTGAGTTGGAACAGGTATAGGCATACAAAACGTGCAGTGCTGGGGGCACTCCAGGACCAGGGTTGGGAACCACAGGATTAGATTTAAGGCAGGAACACACCAAGGCGACGCCGACGAACTAGTGTTGAAGAAAGCAGACTGCAGGGTTGGCTCACGTCGGCAGCGTCTGGGTCCAAAGTTGCCGTGACACACCAAACCGGCGCTCGACACCCGACGGCCAAGTAGCACGTCCGTTCTGCGCCTGCGTAAGATGAAATGCCTTTCCGTACCAGCAGGTGGCAGTAGCTGAACAGCCAATCGGAATGATCAGATGGCCCGACGGACCGACGCCAATTCAACATGTTGAATCGGCCGAAAAAAAGCCGACGACAACCAATTTCAGCCGTCGGCTTGGTGTGTTCCTGCCTTTAGATGATAATTTGAATTTCTGTAGATATTATTTTCTACCTCTCAAATGTGTGTTTTCTGTATTCAGTGCAATCTGAGCAATGCAAGAGCAGTGCAAATTACTGCCTGCTTTAAGACATGCTTTTTTGGGCATTAAATAATGGCACAAATACTGACGAACTGACGAGCGCAAATCTTAGTAAATCATGTTGTGTGATTCTTTTAAATACTCTCCTCCCATATATTTAGCGATAGAAAGAGGAAACTCCTACAAATACATATTCAATAAGGTGAGTTGCAAAAATAACCGTGACCACGCCTTTTTAGCTCCAATTTCTCACTGCATGTCTTTAGTAAATCCTGACAGTAGTTTTTTAACGCCAAAAGAGGGATGTACTGCACTGGTGCTAGCAGTAAATCTGGCCCTAGGTTAGGGCTGCACGGTTATGACAAAAATCAGAACTGTCGATTATTCCCTTAAAATTGTAATTGCGATTTATTAATTACGATTATCACAATTTACATCGAATGATGTATTGAATAGCTTTATACCATTGTTTGAAGCAACTGCATGCCATATTTTTGTATAAAAAAAAAAATAAAAAAAAAACGTCAAAACAATTTTTTATTGTTTTTCTATTGCATTAAACCTCAAATGTCAACTATATATCGGTTTTGTTTCTTTAAATAATAATAAAAAAAATAAATAAAAAAAAGTCAACATATGCATGGTATAATAATAGAGGTTTTGCCACCAGTGTGGTTCCCTGAGAACTAATGTTCGCCTATAGGGCAGTGGTCACCAACCTTTTCAAGCCAAAGATCCCTGACCTTAGCCTTGATGAAAGGCAAGATCTACCTATAGATTTTTCATGGCCGATTTTTTTTTTTTTACAAGCAAATTGGCTATTTCCGATACCAGCTGCTGATTTTTTTTTCTTTAAGCAAATTTATTTGTTGTTTATTTGCTCTATAACAGGCCAAACTGGCCTTAAAAAAATTTGCCATTTGAAATGAGAGGCAACCACTGCATTTCAGTCACGATCCAAACAAAGATACACAAATGTAGCATGAGCAGTTTAAATTAGACTGAGACTAAATTAGACTGCACAAAACAAAAACAGATGGACTGAATAAAAATGCAAATTCACTCTCTGACAGTAGGTGGTGCTTATGGAAAAGAAGTGTTTGTTTGGGTACCGCTATAAAAATGCCATCGAAACTATTCTGAAGACAGTCAGTTTTGTTCAGAGATACATTCATGTAACCCCCCTCCCCAATTCAATATTTATATTTTTCTTCCTATATTTCAGGATTTATCAGAACGATTCCATTTACACTTGGTCACATAAATGTGTCTCCGCAAAACGGATATAAATCCGATCTTCAATTCCCACGCTATAGCCTATGCATTTTTAATGGAGTTCACATCACAGAAATCAATAGATATGCGCTGCATTTTATTGATCAACAGCTAATTTCAAAAGCAAAGACCGCAATAGGAGAAAGAGTGGCCTAAGCAATGGTAAGATCGTTTAGTTTCTTTACTTTTATTGATGATGATTGTGTATTGAGCGTCTGCAACTTTCACTTTCATTTGCGACAGTTTGCTGAAGAGATATTCAGCTGCTCGTCTGCGGCGATGGCCGGTCGATTTGTGCGGTGCGAATTTTGAGGTTGCAGAGAAAAAATTTTGGGAGTATATGGAGCAATTTCGAGCCTTGATAATGTGTTGTTACTTATTTACTCGGTTATTTATCGGGAGCTACCGGGACAGCGATAAAGATCTACCGATCTATCACGATCGACGGGTTGGCGACCACTGCCCTAGGGCCTGAAGTGACGTAAACTTGCTGTTGTTACTTTTATTTTGACGGTGCCGAGAACAGTTCAGACAGATCCTGCTCGCATTGCTCGTCTTCATTAGTTTACGATCTGTTTAACAGTCCAGTCTAATACGTTATTAGAAAGAACTGTAATACAAAGAAAGTAGACAGTATATGAAACAGTATGAGCTTTTGCCGTGCCCGTGTGGTTGATGCCCAATGTCGCTAGCTTAGCAGAAATACATAATCATGTTGTTTCGCTTGGTCTGCTCAAAGTCGCCCTGGATTTTCTCCTTGGTGTACGGTTCAGAGGTCCATCTATCACTGTTTTCCATGTTTGTAGAGTTAGTTTGTGGAGTAAATATATATAGGTTGTGTACGTGGCTTTTTAAAAATGCCGGGTGCTGGTGTTTCGCGTGGGTTTGACATCAGCGTACACCTACGTCACTGGTAGCTCTTTTGCTGGGTTAGACCTTTTACACTATGAAGAAGTCAATGGGTGTCACTTTGAGAGTCAAAAAAACATTTACAGACAAAACAAAATGAATACCCGTGGCTCCTGACCATACACTGAGGTTTTATAAAGCGAAGCGATTGGTCTGTATAAGAAACTGAACATTTACAACATTACCACCTGTAATCCACAGCCTCAGCACACAGTCCTGAGCGCGTTCACAATAGTCTGGAGCTGGAGCTTCCTGGCACATTATGACGTGTGCGCGGGAGCTGACTCTGTTTTTTACAGCAGAGAGGGTCGTTTTTCTTGCACAGACCGATCGTTTAACTTCACAAGACCCCAATGTATTGTCCGGAGCCACGTGTGAAGGTATTAATTTTGTTTTGTCTGTATATGTTTTTTTTGACTCTCAAAATGATGGCAAGATCCACGGTTTCAGCTAAAAACCTTCTTTACTGTTCTACTGAAGAAGAAAGTCTCCTACATCTCAGATGGCCTTTGGGTGAACGATCCCTTTAATTCTCTTTGCTCCTGGATTAAACGTTGTCAGAAGTTATCAACCAATCAGAATAGACCTCCATGCCTGACCGTTGAAAATGCTACAGGAAATCGTATTGGCTGTAAGTGAAATGCACCAGGAAGTCTTTCAACAATCAAAGGTGGCTTTTTAATTTCTTTATAACGTAAATGTATGTTAGAAATGTTTCGGAATGGGGCATTTGTGTGATTTGTACATATAAATAACCTAGTCTGTCTAACTGCATCTCTACATTGTACAGACTTTACAGGTCAAACCGCTCTGATCGATTTATCTAAATAAACAACATATTATATGGCTCTTAAGACACTGCATATAAAAATTCAGTGTTGTCATTCCGAATACCTCAACTGAATTGAGGCAATTTGTTTTATTTGTTCTTATTTTATTACTGTTTACTTGTCTTTTTTGTAAATTCAGTTCAGTTTGATATCAAGCTTCTTTGTGCTGCGTGTAAGCTATTGCAACAAACTTACCCTATTGTAAAGACAACTACACGTGAGCAAATGTTTAAGTGAGATTATTGTAATGGTTAGTTAATCAATGTTAAAATATGTAAATAAAAGCCTAAATTAAAATATGTTCATCGTATAAAGCAGACATGTCTCTTCAGAAGACTTGAAATTAAACTTAGTTTTACAATGAGTCTTGTGCTTTTTGAAGCTTAAAAAATAATGATTGCCTTGACAAAATGGATGGACAAAAATTGATATATCAAAATATTTATATGGAAGTATACAGTATGTGGCGCTTTGAAATGGTATTGAAAATGATACTGAATATTGATATTTTTCAAGGTATCGTATTGAAGACCACTAATTCATGTCCTTCGTCAGTAAGGTAAAAGTGTGTTTTGTTGAAAGTAGTTATTCTAAATAGATATTTGATTAAATATATATTGGAAATTCATTAAATATTGCTGGCTAGAAAGTAACTAGTAATTAGTACTAATAGAGTAGTTTTTGAGAAGAGTAATTTGTACTTTTACTCAAGTACATTTTTGACACCAGTACTTTTACTTGTAATTGAGTATTATTTCAGCAATGTAACAGTACTTGTACTTGAGTACAAATTTTTTAGTACTCTTTCCACCTCTGATTAAGATCCTGGTCACAAACATCTCTAACAAATGCACATGAACTGTGTCATTTGAGACAAGAATCTGCAAAATAATAGGCTACAACTGTTTTAACTCAATATATTGTTTTAATTTATTGGACAAGATAGTGGAACAAGATCAGTCGTCATTGTAGTTAATGTTACAAAATTTTTTTTTTTTTTTTTTTTTTAATTTCTCTTTTCTATTTCTTTTCTTTTTTTTTTTTTTTTTTTTGTTTTGTGTATTGACTACCATTTGTATAACCACAACAAAACTATAATTAAACTATGCTTTTTGTAGCAAAACCATGGTTAGTTTATTTTTTTGTAGTAAAACCATGGTTAATTTTCATAAGTGCACTCAATTTCAAAAATATGTGCGCATTATATATATATATATATATATATATATATATATAGTGGGGAGAACAAGTATTTGATACACTGCCGATTTTGCAGGTTTGCCCACTTACAAAGCATGTAGAAGTCTGTAATTTTTAACATAGGTACTCTTCAACTGTGAGTGACGGAATCTAAAAATCCAGAAAATCACATTGTATGATTTAAGTAATTAATTTGCATTTTATTGCATGACATAAGTATTTGATACATCAGAAAAGAAGAACTTAATATTTGGTACAGAAACCTTTGTTTGCAATTACAGAGATCATACGTTTCCTGTAGTTTGCACACACTGCAGCAGGGATTTTGGCCTACTCCTCCATACAGACCTTCTCCAGATCCATCAGGTTTCTGGGCTGTCGCTGGGCAATATGGACTTTCAGCTCCCTCCAAAGATTTTCTATTGGGTTCAGGTCTGGAGACTGGCTAGGCCACTCCAGGACCTTGAGATGCTTCTTACGGAGCCACTCCTTAGTTGCCCTGGCTGTGTGTTACGGGTCGTTGTCATGCTGGAAGACCCAGCCACGACCCATCTTCAATGCTCTTACTGAGGGAAGGAGGTTGTTGGCCAAGATCTTGCGATACATGGCCCCATCCATCCTCCCCTCAATACGGTGCAGTCGTCCTGTCCCCTTTGCAGAAAAGCATCCCCAAAGAATGATGTTTCCACCTCCATGCTTCACGGTTGGGATGGTGTTCTTGGGGTTGTACTCATCCTTCTTCCTCCAAATACGGCGAGTGGAGTTTAGACCAAAAAGCTCTATTTTTATCTCATCAGACCACATGACCTTCTTCCATTCCTCCTCTGGATCATCCAGATGGTCATTGGCAAACTTCAGACGGGCCTGGACATGCACTGGCTGGACCTTGCATGCGCTGCAGGATTTGAATCCATGACGGCGTAGTGTGTTACTAATGGTTTTCTTTGAGACTGTGGTCCCAGCTCTCTTCAGGTCATTGACCAGGTCCTGCCGTGTAGTTCTGGGCTGATCCCTCACCTTCCTCATGATCATTGATGCCCCACGAGGTGAGATCTTGCATGGTGCCCCAGACCGAGGGAGACTGACCGTCATCTTGAACTTCTTCCATTTTCAAATAATTGCACCAACAGTTGTTGCCTTCTCACCAAGCTGCTTGCCTATTGTCCTGTAGCCCATCCCAGCCTTGTGCAGGTCTACAATTTTATCCCTGATGTCCTTACGCAGCTCTCTGGTCTTGGCCATTGTGGAGAGGTTGGAGTCTGTTTGATTGAGTGTGTGGACAGGTGTCTTTTATACAGGTAATGAGTGGAGAACAGGAGGGCTTCTTAAAGAAAAACTAACAGGTCTGTGAGAGCCAGAATTCTTACTGGTTGGTAGGTGATCAAATAAAATGCAAATTAATTATTTAAAAATCATACAATGTGATTTTCTGAATTTTTGTTTTAGATTCCGTCTCTCACAGTTGAAGAGTACCTATGATAAAAATTACAGACCTCTACATGCTTTGTGAGTAGGAAAACCTTCAAAATCGGCAGTGTATCAAATACTTGTTCTCCCCACTGTACAAACCCGATTCCAAAAAAGTTGGGACACTGTACAAATTGTGAATAAAGGAATGCAATAATTTACAAATCTCATAAACGTGTATTTTATTCACAATAGAATATAGATAACATATCAAATGTTGAAAGTGAGACATTTTGAAATGTCATGCCAAATATTGGCTCATTTTGGATTTCATGAGAGCTACACATTCCAAAAAAGTTGGGACAGGTAGCAATAAGAGGCCGGAAAAGTTAAATGTACATATAAGGAACAGCTGGAGGACCAATTTGCAACTTATTAGGTCAATTGGCAACATGATTGGGTATGAAAAGAGCCTCTCAGAGTGGCAGTGTCTCTCAGAAGTCAAGATGGGCAGAGGATCACCAATTCCCCCAATGCTGCAGCGAAAAATAGTGGAGCAATATCAGAAAGGAGTTTCTCAGAGAAAAATTGCAAAGAGTTTGAAGTTATTGTCATCTACAGTGCATAATATCATCCAAAGATTCAGAGAATCTGGAACAATCTCTGTGCGTAAGGGTCAAGGCCGGAAAACCATACTGGATGCCCGTGATCTTCGGGCCCTTAGACGGCACTGCATCACATACAGGAATGCTACTGTAATGGAAATCACAACATTCAGGAATACTTCCAGAAAACATTGTCGGTGAACACAATCCACCGTGCCATTCGCCGTTGCCGGCTAAAACTCTATAGGTCAAAAAAGAAGCCATATCTAAACATGATCCAGAAGCGCAGGCGTTTTCTCTGGGCCAAGGCTCATTTAAAATGGACTGTGGCAAAGTGGAAAACTGTTCTGTGTTCAGATGAATCAAAATTTGAAGTTCTTTTTGGAAAACTGGGACGCCATGTCACCCGGACTAAAGAGGACAAGGACAACCCAAGTTGTTATCAGCGCTCAGTTCAGAAGCCTGCATCTCTGATGGTATGGGGTTGCATGAGTGCGTGTGGCATGGGCAGCTTACACATCTTACAGGACAACATTCCTATTCCTAAACTTGAGCAACTTGTCTCCTCAGTCCCCAGACGTTTGCAGACTGTTATAAAAAGAAGAGGGGATGCCACACAGTGGTAAACATGGCCTTGTCCCAACTTTTTTGAGATGTGTTGATGCCATGAAATTTAAAATCAACTTATTTTTCCCTTAAAATGATACATTTTCTCAGTTTAAACATTTGATATGTCATCTATGTTGTATTCTGAATAAAATATTGAAATTTGAAACTTCCACATCATTGCATTCTGTTTTTATTCACAATTTGTACAGTGTCCCAACTTTTTTGGAATCGGGTTTGTATATATATATATATATATATATATATATATATAAAAAAAAAAAAAAAAAAAAAATAAATCACACACACAAACATATATAGTTAATACATTAATGGCCTAGATGAGGCCTTAAGTCAGAGGACACTACTAATGTTAAAATTGTATTAATTTATTTTATTAATTTTATTGCACAGTCACAAGCGACTCGTTAATCTGTTCTACGAAATGTAACCGTCAGCTTGGGCCAATAATGAAATGCGTCTGTTTTAGCGCACTGCTATTTCAGTAATGACAGTCGTACCAGCTTATGATATAAATGTATATTTTTTCAAAAGTGCATTACGCAAAAGAACAAATTGGTGGTATATTCTTACCATTGTGGGTCCGGAAACTTCTCTAGGTGTAACGTTTAATCCACTGGAGGCAAGTTGCAGAAACCAAGTGCAGTTTATTTAAATAAATCTTGACATAAATCCAAACATAAACAAACTTGACTTGAACTAAACTTGAAATCAACATGAACATAAACTTGGACTTGACACAAAACTCACCAAACAACGGGTTACAACATCAAAGCTAGACAAGGGAACATGGCAAACGAGAGGGCTTAAATACACAGAGACTAATGACTAACAAGACACACCTGTGAACAATCAAAAACAATGAACCAATGACAACATGACACAAGATCACATGAGGGCACAATGGAATCACATGACAAACCAGGAAACAAGACAATGGGAAAACAAGATAAGAACATGAAACATGAACCAACACACTAGACATTACATTAGGACTGTAGTAGATGACGATGCTTCTGCGTAGCTTGTGGACGGTTGTGATATCACAAAGCGCGCTTGAACAGGAAGTTCATTTTCATTGGGCAAGTTTGGACGAAATGGAAGGCGGGACGAAATTAATTTGCGGGACAAAATCGTTTGAACAACATCATGAGTCTAGAAAACAAAGTTTTCAACCTGCTGTATGGCAAGTGGTCACCAAAAAAACAAGAAAAACTTGTAAAGTGGATGATGAAGAAAGGACTTCTTAAAGGAAAAAGGATCTGCTCAAAATGTAAACATCCAATGAAACTGCAAAAAGAGTGTGAAAGAACTTGTCTGGTAAGTTACTGTAAGTTCATACTGGTGAATTTGTCTAAATAATCAATAATAAAATAAATGATTTTTTTTTTTTTTTGCGCTTCTGTTATGGAACGTCATCATCATCTCGTGTTCTCATTGGTTTGCTGGTCTATGGCGGATTTCATGGCAGGATAAGCTGTGAGCAAATCATAACAAACTATTTTCATATTTCCACAAGTAGTTCATTGTATTCCACCACCATTGAGAGTCCTCCCACGGAGAAGATAGTCAGCCTCCCCTCCGAGTACCGGGTGTTCCAGGATGTGTTCAGCAAGCGACTGGCGACTCAACTTCCACCACATCGGCCATTGCACCATTGACCTGCTACCTGGGGCTACTCATCCTAAGGGTCGAGTGTATCCATTGTCCATCCTGGAGCAGAAGGCCATGGAGGAGTACATCCGGGAAGACCTTCACCAAGAGTTCATCCGACCATCGACATCCCCTGCCGCTTCCAGCTTCTTCTTCGTGGCAAAAAAGGACGGAGGCTTGCGGCCGTGCATTGATTACCAGACCCTCAATTCTCAAACAGTCAAATTCAGTTATCCTCTTCCTCTGGTCCCTTCACCCTTGGAGGCGTTGCGTGGAGCTCGCATTTTCTCAAAGCTTGACCTGCGTAGCGCCTATAACTTGATCCGCATTCGAAAAGGTGATGAGTGGAAGACCGCCTTTGTGACCCCCACAGGGCACTATGAATATCAGGTAATGCCCTACGGCCTGTCCAACTCTCCAGCAGTCTTCCAGAACTACATGAACGAAGTCTTCCGAGATTTCCTCCAGAAATTCGTCATAGTGTATATTGACGACATCCTGATCTACTCCAGAACGATGACCGAACACCAGCATCACGTGAGACAAGTTCTCCAGCGTCTGCGTCAGCACCAACTATACTTAAAACTTGAGAAATGCGAGTCCCACACCCCCTCCGTCCAGTTCTTGGGGTACATCATTGACCAGAGTGGTGTGAAGACTATCCAGACCTGGCCGTTACCTTCCACCATTAAGGAGCTCCAAAGATTCCTGGGTTTCGCCAATTTCTACCGTCGCTTTATCAAGAACTACAGTATCCTCAGTGCACCACTCACTTCTCTCCTGAAGAACCGGCCCAAGTCTCTGTCCTGGACACCAGCGGCCACCGACGCTATCACGAAACTACAGGAAGCTTTCGTCTCCGCCCCAGTCCTACGTCATCCCAATCCTGAACTCCCCTTCATCGTAGAAGTTGATGCCTCATCCACTGGGGTCGGAGCGGTGCTCTCTCAGTGGCAGGGTGATCCTCCACGACTCCATCCATGTGCCTTCTCCAAAAAGCTGTCCCCGGCGGAGAAAAACTACGTCATCGGAAATCGTGAGCTCCTGGCCATCAAACTAGCTTTAGAGGAATGGAGACATTGGCTGGAGGCAGCAAATCACCGGTTTGAGGTCATCACCGATCATCGGAACTTGGAGTACCTCCGTGATGCCAAGCGACTCAATCCACGTCAAGCAAGATGGGCATTATTCTTCACCCGGTTTGATTTCCTAGTCACCTACCGTCCCGGACATAAGAACTGTAAGGTGGACGCATTATCTCGTCTTCACCAACCAGATCCAGAATCGTCCTGTCCTGAACCCATTCTCCCTCCAGCCATCATCGCTAGTCCCATCCAATGGGCTCTGGACGACCAGATTCATCAGGCTACGATTTCAGAACCTGCTCATCCGGGAGGTCATGGACTCAGCTCACTCCTCTCCGGGCTCTGGACACCCAGGTAGCCAGCGAACCCTCTCGTTCCTTCGTTCCTACTGGTGGCCCTCGATGACCCAGGATGTCTCCCGATATGTCAAGGGGTGCTCAGTCTGTGCCATCACCAACACTCCCTGGTTGTTACCTGAAGACAAGCTGGTTCCACTTCCGATCCCTCAACGTCCCTGGTCTCATGTGGGAATAGACTTCATGACCGATCTCACAGCCTCAGAGTCCAACACCTGCACATTTGTCACTGTCGATCGATTCTCAAAGGCCTGTAAGCTCATTCCCCTCAAGGGTCTTCCCACAGCCTTTGAAGCAGCTGAGGCACTCTTCCGCCATTTCGGTCTGCCTGAAGACATTGTCTCTGACCGTGGTCCGCAGTTTATCTCCAGAGTCTGGCAAGCATTCTTCAAACTTCTAGGAGTCTCCATCAGTCTATCATCCGGTTATCATCCTCAAACCAACGGCCAGACTGAGTGCAAGATCCAAGAAATCGGGAGATACCTGCAGTCATACTGCCACCAACACCAGAGCAGCTGGAGCCGGTTCCTACCCTGGGCGGAGTATGCCCAAAACTCTCTACGACAATCCACCACTGGGCTTACTCCGTTCCAGTGCATGCTGGGCTTCCAACCACCATTGTTCCCCTGGTCTGGCGAGCCCTTGGCAGTCCCAGCAGTGAACCACTGGTTCCAGCAGAGTGAGAGGGTGTGGGACTTAGCACACTTCCAATTCCAGCAAGCAGTGCGGAGACACAAAGCCCAGGCAGATGTCAGACGCTCGGAGGCTCATCAGTATAAGCCAGGACAGAAGGTGTGGCTTTCGACCCGTGACATTCGTCTTCGCCTACCCTGCCGGAAGCTGAGTCCCCGCTACATAGGTCCTTTCACCGTGCAGAGGCAGATCAACGACGTCACCTACCGTCTCAACCTTCCTGCACAGTACCATATCTCACCTTCCTTTCACGTATCCCTACTCATGCCCTACACTGAACCTTTGTCTCCCCACACAGGATCTGGTGCTGATGAGGTACCTCCTCCTCCAGAACTCGCCGAGGAGGACTCCATCTACCGGGTCCGATCCATCATTAACTCCCAACTGGAATACCTCATTGACTGGGAGGGCTACGGTCCAGAAGAACAATCCTGGGTGAGTCGCAATGACATTCTCGATCCCACTCTGCTAACCCAATTCCATCAGGAACACCCGGATCGTCCTGCTCCCAGAGGTCTCCGGACGTCAGGAGCCGCCCGTGGAGGAGGGGTTACTGTCACAGTACAAGACACGCCCCCTCTGCAGCCATCAGTACCAGATCCACCCACTCGTTCCCAATCACCAGAATTCTGATCATCTGCACCTGTCATCACTCATCAGTTCACCTTCATAAGCCACCATCTCCCTTCATTCCCTGTCTGGTCTCGTCTACGGACACTACAGACTTTCTCCAGTCACCTGTACTACTTACCTGGTCCCGATCCCTCGTCTGTCTCCTGTCATCTGTATTCTGTTCCTCCTTATCTGTTCCCATCACCCAGTCACCTGCACGCCGGCATCTGCACTGACCAGCCAGCCTTCCAGATTCCTGTAAGATAAAAGGACTGTGTTCACCAGATAAGATTCATTCCTTCCGATATTCCATAAAGACTTACCTCTCTGGATTCCCGTTAAAACTTACCTGAGTTTCCCGAGTCCTCATCCAGCCGTCTTCTGTCTCCAGTTCTTCGTTCCTCGTTGATCCCTTCACCTGCAACAGAAATACCTGTTATCCTTCAGCTAAGTGACTGGTCGCAAAGTGCTTGTTCTTTACTCACCTGCATCCATCATCTGCCTGTGTTCGTGTCTCTGTTTCAATAAACTTCTGTGTTCACTTACCCCTCTGCCTCCGTTTGTGTCCTGACAGAAGACCAGACCTCATGCAGAGCGCCTCGGACACGGGCGGGGATCGTGCTCCGGACCCATTTGCCACCCTGGTCGACGCAGTACGATCCTCACTACAACTGCCATCCACGAGCACTTCACCTACAGTCCCAGCAGATCTCGTGCACGCTGTTTGCCAAGCACTCCTGCACCCAGCACCCGCTGCTTCTTCTCCAGCTGCCTATGTCAGTCCCATGGCCCGACCAGCGACATTCTCCAGTGCGGAGAAGGATTGCAGTGGGTTTCTCCTTCAGTGTTCGCTCTATCTGGAAGCCCAGTCTCAGCTCTTCGCATCTGAACGTGCCCGAGTGGCGTTTGTCATCTCCCTGCTCTCAGGACGAGCACTGCAATGGGCCCAGCCCCTCTGGGAAGCCAACGCCCCCGTAACAGCCACCATTGCCACCTTCTTCAATCACTTCCGGGAGGTGTTCGGACAATGTACCGCCGATCTCGCTGTACACCACCAACTCTTCCATATCCACCAAGGTGATGAATCTGTGAGTCTGTATGCCCTCCGATTTCGTACACTAGTGGCCGCTAGTGGCTGGAACGAACCGGCTCTAATAACAGCCTTTCGCCAGAGTTTGAATCCTCATTAAACATTAAACAGTTAACGGTCATGTACGATGATACAATGGGGCTAGAGAACTTAATCCAAAAGACCATCCAAGTGGCCCAGTGTTATTCAGCATGTGCGCTCCACACGCCCACTGTTAATCCTCTGCCTGCCACACCATCTGTCGCCTTTCCAGCACCAGAAGCTATGCAGGTGGATTCCTATCGCCTGACTCGTGCGGAGCGTCAGAGAAGAATTCAACAACATCTCTGTTTGTACTGTGGGGGAGAGGATCATTTCATCGCTGCCTGTCCCATTCGACCACCACTCCCAGCGGTTTGTACAATCCAACTGCCTGTTCGTATTGCATCTCTCACCAGAACCACTGTGCATCTCCTGAACCCTCATGTCTGTGTTTCAGCACAAGCCCTCATCGACTCCGGCTCCGCAGGGAACTTCATCAGCCCCCAGATTCTCCAGAAACTGAATGTACGTTGAAAACGCTGCCAACAGGATCTCCGCATCCACACTATCCAGGGAAAACCGCTGGGCCGTGGTCACATTCGATATTTCTCCCCCACACTGACGCTCCGCATTGGCTGTCTTCACACGGAGAAAATCACATTCATGGTGCTGGAAGGATCCACTGCGGACATCATCCTGGGACACCCCTGGCTCACACAACACCAGCCGGACATCCAGTGGAACACGGGTGAGATCCTCAAGTGGAGTGACGAATGTTTCATTAACTGTCTATCTCCAGTCAGAAAATCTTCTTCTTCCGACTCCAACGTTTTTCCCGGAACATAGCCGAACATCGGCAACACGTCTCCCAGGTCCTCAAGAAGCTACGTCAACACCATCTATACCTCAAGCTGGAGAAGTGCGAGTTCCATACCACCTCTGTGCAGTTCCTGGGCTACGTCATTGACCAACACGGCATCCAAATTGACCAGAGGAAGGTGGAAACCATATTGCCACCGGAACCAGGACAGCTGGAGCAAGTTCCTACCCTGGGCGGAGTTTGCCAAAAATTCCCTCCGGCAGACCACCACCGTCAGAGCCCTCAGAGGTTCCAGCTGTCAACCACTGGTTCCAGCAGAGCGAGAGAGTGTGGGACTCAGCTCATGTCCATCTCCAGCAGGCAGTCCGGAGACACAAGAGGCATGCTGACGCCAGAAGGGGTCCCACTCCTCGTTACCAACCTTCTACCGGGTGCGGGCGATCCTCGACTCCCGACGACGGGGTCCCCAGATTGAATACCTTGTCGACTGGGAGGACTATGCGTACAGGCCTTCGAGAAGTTATGTAGAGGCAAGTTTTCTGCAAGTCCACGGGTCACCACTTTCTTGTCAACTGCAAGCCGCTTCCAGGTTTTTGTCTGCCATGTCACTGGGGTCACTATTCTCCCTTCAGATTATGCTAGTTGCAATGCTGTAGAGTGCAACAGCCTCATGTGTCAGGTGTGTGGCTTCGTCCAGGATTGCATGGCTTCGGTTGTGCGCGGTTCTGATGCTGCTGACATTCTGCAGGAAGCACAGAACCCTTCTCAAATAGAGCATCATGGTTGTCCATACAGGCAGCATGTCCGGACCTTCGTAGGGTGTGTGCACATCTTCGCCAAGGTACACGTCCCTCCAAGAGAGTAACCGATGTCAAAGATTTGAAACGCTATTTGAACACTACCACTTTGGCAAAAGATGGGGTCTTAATTGTACACCATCATACACCGTTGGTGAGGTCCTCAGGGTGCATTGTTGTTCCAAGGAATGTGTTGCATGACTTGCTTATGTCATTGCACATTAGATTGAATCACCCTTCTGCGCATTAGTTGAGACTTGTGGTCAGCCGATACTTCTAAGCATTGGATTTGGAGGCAGCTATCCAACATACCAGTAAGGGTTGCCACCAATGTGCCGCATTGGCAAAATCCTCCTTGTTTGCAGTGGAACAATCCAGCTGTGACCCGCCTGTAGGGTGTAGGGTCCTCCTTTGTGGCTGATGTGTTAAAACGTGAATGTCAGCTCATCCTAGTTGTTCGTGAGTGTGTGACATCCTTCACGGCTGCCCTTTTAATCGCAGATGAGCGAAAAGAGACATTGCGGTATGGTATCATAAGCCTGTACATCGGTTTTCGTCCACTGGATGGTCCGTTGGCTGTGGTCAGGACTGACCCAGCGCCTGGATTCGCAGCATTAACAAATGATGAGGTGCTCGCACGGCACAGGTTGGCCATTGAGGTGGGCGAAGCTAAAAATGTCAACAAAAACCCTGTTGCTGAAAAGGCCATTCAGGAGCTGCAGGGTGAGGTTTTGCACTTGTAACCACACTGTCAGGTTGTCACTCCCCTTCTTTTGTCTGTGGCTGTTGCTCAGTTAAACAGCCGGATCAGATCACGTGGCATGTTGGCCCGTGAGATGCTATTACAATGTGACCAGTTCTCTCTCAAACAGTTACCGGTCCATAATCAGGAGTTAATTACTCAACAGCACGCGCAACGCCTGGCAAAAAATCCCCACAGCAGTAAGGCCAAAGTACCATCAATTCCAGCATGCCCAGGAGATCTAGTGTATTTGTATAGTGATCAGAACAAGTCCCAGGCACGGAGTCGATATCTTGTGCTTAATACTGATGGGGCATGGTGCAACATTCGAAAGTTCACAGGCTTTCAACTGCGACGTGGATCGTATAGGGTCAGACTGAGTGACTGTTACAAAGTTGAGTCTATCCCTGAGCAAAAGGTGCTTATTGAGTATGATGCGGATTCCAAGAGTGAAGATCGTGGTGCGAGCTCTCCCCCACTGGTTCCTGACATTCTTCTGGCAATAGCCGAGCCAGCATCGTTACTTCGGGCCTGTTAGCAGTACAAGTAGCCTATGTGAGAGCAAGGTTGCATCCCCGCCGAAGTTGGAGAATGACCTCAGTCAGGGGTTGGCTTCCCCTTTGCATATCCCGATGCCGACACATCGGTGCTCTGGTCGTCTCTGTCGGCTCCCTGTCAAGCTAAAGGACTACGAGCTACAGTAGGCATGCAGCCTTGACTTGTATCCTTTGTTGGGTGTGGGAGAAAGTTTTGTTTGATATGTATATACGTTCATGTTTGTGGTGTTCTTTAATAGCCTGCTAGGCTGTACTGAATAGGTGATTCTAACATTTTGTTTCTTGTTGCCACACATAGCTATCCTGGTTACCCCACTGTGTTTCACAGGTCAGCAGTCACTGTAGGAGAGGGAGTGTGGTTTACAGAAAATGGGTGGCACCAGTGTATGGAATGTGACGTCTGATCCCTGGTGCCATGGCACGTCAGTGCAGGGGCGGGGTTTGGGTCTGTGTGTGATGGTTTGTTATTCTGACAGTTGTTGCCATTAAAGCAAGTGTTAACCAGCCTCTCGTGTTGGCAATTCATTGTGTCTTATCTACACACTTGTGCATGCTAAATAAGTCTTGAGACAAGTTTCTCTACTGGACTGCTTTATGCTAGGTTCGACCGCGCAATGCTCGTGGGAACTATCCATGGATTGTATCGACTGAGTTCGCCGTCTTTTGATAAGTTTGACTGCGTAATGCGCGTGGGAAATATCAATGGATTATATCAACTGAGTTTATTGTGCTGTCGTTGACTTTGGGAACGTTGGATTCATTACAGCAATGGAGGCTTATGACAAACAGCATGGGAAACTCAGGTTTTTCTATCATGCAAACTATTGACTGATTTGAGTGAACTGATGTGTATATATGGTGTGTGCTGTGACGGGAGGTGAATACATTTGTTGTTACTTGTTTGATCCTTAAATATAATCACTGCAAAAGCTTAATGGATGGTACCCTACCTCTTTATAGTGGTTTCATTCTATCTTTTGAAAATTAACAAAAGCGCCCGAACAGGGACATCTGGGTTATGTTGAGTGAAAGTAGTGTGTATATGTGTTTCGTTTATGTAACAGCAAATTGGTATAAGTTGCTGTGTGTAAGTTTGGGGTTTACTCTTCTGAAAATACTTCCTCATAATATTTTCAATGGCAGATCCTGGCGAGGACGGGAATGAGTGTCAAAGAGAACTTAATTATAGTGCAGAAGCGTGAGATCTGATTCAATCATTTAGTAGTCTTTATTTAGAACCTGAGCAGGATTAGGAGGCTAATGAGGTTGAAGGTAGTGTTCAATTACTACCTCCCCCACCTCCTGAAGAGGAGGATGAAAGTCTTATCTCTATGATTTTGGCCAATAGAGTTAAATATTTGGAAAATAGTATGGGTGAGGTTGAGGAAAAACTGAACACCTGTTTTGACAAGTTTGAAACACAGTTGCTGAACAAAATTAGTTATTTAGAAGTCCAAGTCCAAGAGAAAACGAGAGGAAGCGATATTTTCAGAATCTAAGAAAGAGTGTCAGCAAATGAAACAGGTCTTAGAGGAGAGCATTCAGGATCTGGGACTTGCAGTTATTGACTGTCTCAAGCGGAGAGATGTTACCTCCACACCTGCTAGGCATTCAACTCCACTGCCAGATACTTATTCTCGATCCATTCAGTTTAAAACTCCTATAAATCTTGAGTTTCCTAAATTTTTTAACTGAAGACCATGAGGTGGACGCAGAGAAAAGGTTCAGAGAAAGAAAACAGGGGGTAGATGAGGGCATTCGATCTTTTGTTTATCAATATAGAGCTATGTGCTTGAGATTAAAGTCAATCAGGATGGAACGTGAGATTTTTCAAGCAATATCAAGGAACTGCAGTGTGTAGTGCAAGCCTATTCTTTTACAGCATTCGTGATGAGAGATCATGATTTGGCTTTTCCTCTCATCGTGGGACTTGAATTTCTGACTCTTTCTGGTATGAAATTGGATTTTGCCATCCCATCCTATATGTTCCCCCGAAGAGGAGGAGCTACATTATTTTACTAACCCTGCTGACTTGAAGCTTGCTGTTACATCACCCTCAAGTACTAGATTGCACATAGCAATTCCAACTAGACAGCTGACTGATGCTAGTCAAGCTATGATAAAGGAGTTAGTGAATACAGCTGAGGTTTCAAGAAGTCAGAAAAGACAATTGGAGCAATTGTTGTTCGATTGAACCACGGTATGCACAGACTTATTGGGATGTACGTCCATCATTACTCATCAGATCAATACCAAAGACGAAGTACTGGTGAGAAAGAGAGCATATCCAGTACCCATCCATAAGCAAAAGTTTGATGATGATGAGATAGATAGATAAAATGCTGGAGAAAGGAATTATCAGACCTTCTACTTCGCCATGGGCTGCTCCAATAGTACTTGTACCGAAGAAGGACGGAAGCATGAGCTTTTGTATTAATTATAGAGCTTTAAATGCAGACGCCACTTGATGGCTTTCCTATGCCACAAGCACATGATATTCTCATTTCTCTGTACGGGGCTACAGTTTTCAGCACGTTCATTTTAATAAGTGGTTTTCGGCAAGTTTTTATGGATGAGGCCAGCATTGCAAAAACTGCTTTTGTGACCAAAAATGCCCAATATGAATTTTTACGCCTACCTTTCGGTATGTTACAACATGACCAGTTCTCATTTTGACTGATGAGTCAATTTGTTAAGTTTAAGCCAATGGTGCATTTTGATGAATTGTACTGTAATATATCACATTATTGAAGAATGGTTCTTAACAAAGTGAATGCACACAGTAGGGGGAAACTATTTTCCTTTATTTTTGTTTATTCTAGAAACAAACTTCAAAACAAATATTATATACATATAAAATCTGGCATAAAGCTGAGAAAATCTTGTTTTTTTTATAAGACTACAACATGCATAAGCAATTTCCTGGGCTTAAAAACAGAAAGAAAAAAATCGGTTCACTCCAAGCAGAATCTGTATTTTAACATTTCTTTTCATGCATTCCTTCTGTAACATTCCGAAGACAGTTTATACTTATACTTGCCTATACTTTATACCAGAGCTTGAATTGAACTTTATACTAACAGCTTATGACTAAACCTTGTAATTCAAGTCGATCCTCAAACTGTCGGTAAAACCATATACAGAAGCTCCACCCGCCTTTAATAATAATAATTCGTTACATTTATATAGTGCTTTTCTAGGCACTCAAAGCGCTTTACATGGAAGGGGGGAATCTCCTCAACCACCACCAATGTGCAGCATCCACCTGGATGATGCGACGGCAGCCATAGTGCGCCAGAACGCTCACCACACACCAGCTGATTGGTGGAGAGGAGACCGAGTGATGAAGCCAATCGGTATATGGGGATTATTAAGAGGCCATGATAGACAGAGGCCAATGGGCAAATTTGGCCAGGATGCCGGGGTTACACCCCTACTCTTTTTCCGAAGGACATCCTGGGATTTTTAATGACCACAGAGAGTCAGGACCTCGGTTTAACGTCTCATCCAAAGGACGGTGCTCTTTGACAGTATAGTGTCCCCATCACTATACTGGGGTGTTAGGACCCACACAGACCACAGGGTGAGCACCCCCTGCTGGCCTCACTAACACCTCTTCCAGCAGCTACCTAGTTTTCCCAGGAGGTCTTCCATACATGTACTGACCAGGCTCAGCCCTGCTTAGCTTCAGTGGGAAACCAGTAACAGTGATATGACGCCTTAATAGTAAATGAAGTCCTGCATGTATTTGGGAGACTGTCTCTACTTGTTTGCAGTGCAAGGGTAAATAAAGATCTGGTTCTTTGAATAAGTGTAGCGTTTTATTATTTCAAAACATGATGTGTGTAAAGGCTAATGTTTTATGTATTTGAGGAGCGGAAAAGAGTGTCTTTGTCTAGTATTTGCCGACTAGTCATAGCCAATACAGCCTGTGCGTAACATTTCGTCTTTTATAACTCAAAGTTTTTGCCAAATATTTTAAACAACAGTAAAAACTGTTCTACACTAACCTGCGATTTTCGCTGGTTTCAAAACACACCATGCTGGATATAACCTGCCATGGCGACATACGGATAAACTCATGCGATCCAACAGTCAATGCCGGCACATTGCTTGCGACTTACATAGGAAGACTTGACAACTGAGCGCATTTCACCCACGTTGGATGCGTCAACATCACATTTGCATAAGCAGTACTATTTGAATTCATGATTGGCTGACTGCCAAATTAAAATCTTAAACTGAATGATAAAATAACGTTATTAACCGGTTAAAGAGGTCATATGACGGTTCTAAAAAAAAACATTATTTTGTTTATTTGGTTTAATGCAATGTGTTTTAGGTTCAAAAAAGTCATTATTGTAAACATACTGTGATGATAATGACGGTCCTACCTTATCAATTCGAGCCCAAATCTGATCCGGATGATGCAGATGACCGAGATCGATCAACGCTGCCAGCGCGACTGGACCAGAACGTGTCAGATTGGTAAGTTTGCATTTGTGATCGCATTTGTACTCTTTACTGCTCAGGAAGGCTTGGAAGGCCAAAGTAATTTGGCTTTCGCAGCGAAAAACAATACTACAGCTTCTTTCTTTGTATATATATTTGGGCGGTGTTATGAAACTGATGTAGATTTGTGTGTCTGAACGAAGCGTTTTAGGAAGGAGTGGCTGAGCCTTAACTTTTACAAAAAATATCTCTTTTGGTTTGAGACTTTGAGCTTTGTAACTCTGCAGATCTTATACATGCACAAACAGCTACATAACACACTAAAGAGAAAGGAAAACAAGAAATCGCATCATATGACCCCTTTAATGGTATTTTCAAATAAGCGTTTCTGTTCGGAACGTTTAAACTTGATTTAGTTTTTAAGTTCCTGTTAAAATTTAGTTTGAACCGGTTCAGAGCCCTGCTTTTGTCTCTTGTTCTCTGCTCCTTTTTTGCCTGTGTTTTGATCCAGAGACTTTGTACTCTTTCAGAAGTTGCGTAATAGCACCCCCTATAGTTTAACAGTAAAAAAACACGGAAAGCCAGAAAATTCTGTCAATGGCGGGGAAAGAGTTGATACTCAACCCTTGCATTACTGTGTGTATTGTAGGGCTGCACGATATTGGAAAAACTGACATATGACGATATTTTGTTTTTCTGCGATATATATTGCGATATGAAAACAATTTCACCAGATGATTTTAATAGCTCTATTTGTAAAGAATTGATCATTCTAGGATAATTGGATTGATTTTTTTTTAGGGGAGTGCATCTGCATAGAAAATAATAAAAAAAATTACAAGCATAGATAAATTCAGGTACAGAAAATTAATAATAAAATGTAAAACAACACTGCATAGTCTTCACTGTATAAATTAAATATAATTAATATAATCAATTAATACAGTTTACCTTTGTTAAAGCTGCAAAAGTGATTTTCTCTTTGTCTTTAGTTGTTTGATTTACATTGGTGACACAAACAGCTGCGGGTGTATTAGGCTGCAGTTACTTTAAAATGAATGCACGGATCCAATATAATGATACGCATCCGTTTTCTTTCTCAATCGTTTACAACACATAACCGACTGTGTTTATGAGGATACTAACCGAGACATGCATTTTGACTCAATTTTGCATGCATGTGCCTGTTTAAGCTTAAAAAGAAGAGAAAGAGAACTGAATTTGGTGTTCTTGTGTGTCTGTGTGGCTCTGTGTCAGAAAACAGAGTGCAAGCTTGATGTTTAAACTGACAGTACGTAAAAACACATGCAAATGATAAACTTTCACTCTATGATGGTTAAACTTTGCAACTAATCCGCGAATCATATGCGTGCCAAACTGGGGGGCAGTTAGCCCGTGCGGATCACAGATCAACTACGATCCCTATACTTGACATCACACATCTTGCGATGTGTCTATCGCGGATGCGCACATCGCAATATCGATGCTAAAACGATATGTCATGCAGCCCTAGTGTATTGACAATTTATTGTATTCTTACTTTCTAAGGCGAGTAGGTATGGGCAGCACACAGGCAGCTATGTATGTGTTTGGGCCTGGTGTCATGCTCATGTGCTCCCAACGTTCTGTTGCAGGATCATAGCGGTGCACTGATTTGGTATCACTGTAGTTATAATGGCAGTAGCCTCCGATTATGTAGACCTTGCCCTCTAAGACTGCTGATGCTGACCCAACATGAGGCACTGGGAATGGCATAATGGCACTCCAGGAGTTGGCCACAGGGTCATAGACCTCACAGGCTAATTGATCTACCAGTTGGCCATCAGCATCGCATGAAACCCCACCAGCCACGTATAGACGGTCACCCAGGGTCTCCATGCAGTGCAGCGCTCTGTCATTTCTCATCTCAGCCAGGTAAGTGGATCCTTGTTCTGGGTGGTAAAGGATCATAGACGACAGGCATTGGTACTGGCTGTTTAAGCCTCCGGATAGGAAGATTGTGCCATTCCATACACTGGCTGCATGACAGCTTAGAGCTTGGTCTAATGGGCAGGCAAAACTGGAGAAGTAGAGAATTAAAAAGAAAGGCATTGAAGAGAGGGACCAGGTTTACCAACATCACTCATTCTTATAACCAAGCTATTAGGAAGAGTTTAACTTTTGCAATACATTTGCAATATGTTCTATGATATTTAAATCTACCATACTCTTACTCTGAGCCATTTAGTGAAGTAGGACATGATTCTGAATCAATATCGTTATTAGTCCTGAAACAACATGTATAATTAATCATGTTAAGCGCTTAATGTGGATATGAGGGAAAGGCATACAAGACATATAATTAATGTTATTAACCCTCTGAACCCTGAGCTGTTTTCTGGACCCTGGAGGTGTTTTGACATGCCCTGACATTTGTGCTTATTTCTGTTACTTGTAATATTTTCATGGCTAAAGTTTGATTACACTGTATTCAGCACAAACTCTGCTACTATAATATCTGAGCAGCATGTGTGTAGAAGTCTGCAGTTTTGAGAAAATGACGTTTATGAAAAAAAATATTTTTTAAGTCACTGATGGCCCTATCAGCTGAATGACTGTGAGGAACTAGAACAAAGAATATGAAGAGATTAAAAGGCTTTTCGATTTGTTTGCATTTATTTACAACACAAAATAATCCAAATATACATAATGAAGGACAAAAAGTGGGACAAAAATAAGGGACAATCGTTGTTCTTTATAAGGGACACTCAAAATATTTGTACTGTACCACACAGTGTATGTCAATTCAGTGTCTGCAGTTAAGTGTGTGTATAAAAGGCTCTCAGATATAAACACATTTGCTTTGCTTAACCTATTAATGCACAATTTAATCCTAAAAAGAATTTTAACATCATAGAAATAAATGTCAATTGTTACACACAAACCATCTAAAGCTTTATATATGTAGCATTATACACTGCCGTTCAAAAGTTTGGGGTCAGTAAGAATTTGTTTTAAATTAATAGTTTTATTCAGTAAGAATGCATTAAATGTGTCAAAAGTGACAGTAAAGACTGTTTTTATGTATTGCCATATTTAATGTTACACAAGCTTTCTATTTCAGATTAATGCTGTTTTTTAAACTTTCTATTCATCAAAGAATCCTGGAAAAAAATGTACACATTTCTCATTACAGTATCACCGTGAATATCATATTGATTTGTTTGCAATATAATCTACAAATAAACAATACATAAACAAACAGATGTTCCTGCCACGTTTAAAGGCATTTCACTCGCACACACCTAGTTTGCAGAACAAACTAAACAGACAAACTAAACGCTCCCATGGCGTGGTGTCTGCCGTTGCTAAGCTTTTTCATCTCGCTGCGCATAGAAAAAAACGAGCGCGTCTACATTTAAAATAATGAACTTGAGCGCGCAAAAGACGCAACATATGTGAACGTCAGTGGTTAGATCAGCGTAGCAGTCAATAAACGAGACAAGGGAGGTAGCCCAATAAACGGGACGTCCCGGCTGTGCTAGAGGAACTGTACCTCTCGCTGTTTTTATACGGATTACATAAACAGAGAATATTTGTTTTTTATATAAATTACTTAATTTAAAAGCATTTTTGAAGCTTTTCTAAAGAGTGTGTGTGGCAAGTATTCGGTGAGTTACAGTTCATTTTAAGACGCATTTCAGAGTGGACTTCACTGAGAGTCAGACGGGAGAACGCGCATCCTGTTTGTTTTTTTTATTTAGTGAAAAGCACAACATTTAATTTTTATTTTGAGTGTACGCTAGACACTTTAAGCCAGTGGTCGCCAACCCGTCGATCGCGAGGAGAGTGCAGACGTGCAGCAGAGAAAATACCAGACACAGCGGGCCTGTTTACACATGGTCACTTGCGTTTTCTCTGATCAGATAGCTGGATCCAATCATGAAAAGACCAGGTGTAAATGCCCTCCGACACGCATTCGAGACAGATTTAAATCCGATCGCTCAAACCACTACAGGAGGTGGTCTGGGACGCATTCTAGATGAAACTGGACAAGTGTAAATGCATCTGGTTGTTGAAACCACATATGTAAATTTTACTCCTCCCAACAATGCTTTGAAATGCTCCCAACTTTGACTTGAAAAGGTTGGTGACCACTGCTTTAAGCTTTGTAAAGACATATCTTTCATGTCTGTGAGGCCAAAAATGACGGAGTATTTTAAGTTGATTTACACTGTCATGAGGAAAAATCCAGCAGAACGCGCCGGCGCGTTCATCGGGTTCAGAGGGTTAACCTGGCTGTCGGTCAATTCCTGGTGACACAAACTGCTGGAAAACATTTTGTGAAGATTAGACCTTTAGACAGTACAGTACAAACAGTACATCTATCACTCACAAATTTGTTAAACTTGTTAACTTGTAAAGTTAAATATGGCGCCTACCCTTATCCGTAAAAACAAATCAAATATTAGGGTTTGATCTGGGCTTCAACATTCAGACATAGGTTAGAGTTTGCAGTTGTGTCTGGCCTGTGATTACTTGCTAGACATGTTGTTTCAAGAACAACAGCTTATGTTGTGTGTTTTATTTATTTACAGTACTCACCTCCAAGAATTTGTGTTGGGGCAGTAGACCTCTACAGTCTCCATGTTAACCTCTGAGTCTCTCTCTCCTCCAATAGCATATAGTTTACCATTCAGGATGACTAAAGTGAAGCTGCTTCTTCTCTCATGCATATCAGCCAGCCTTTGCCAAGAGTTTTGGATGGGATCGTACCTAGATCAAAGATTGAACAATTAGTCCATAGTATGAAGGGGTAAAGTTGGGACATGGTTAGACAGAAGAAGCCTCATATTTCATCTTACATGTAGGTGCATTTCATGGTATCAGCTTTGCCATAATAATGCCGTCCACCAACTACGTAAAGCTTCCCCCTCATCGCCCCAACTCCATGACTGAATCTTGGTTTCTCAGGTAAAGTTCCCAGCATTCTCCACTCTAATTTCTTCACCAATCCAACGTGGTTCTGCAAAGAATTGCTAAACCACATTTCACGGCAGGGTCTACGTTTATCAAAATTATCAGTGATCCTCTCACCCCCAACAAGGACTAGAGTGTCTTTAGGCATGTAGACCCTGATTTTTGTCAGGACATCTGAAGAACTGGAGAACTCCTCAAGGAGAGACTCATAGAGATTTTTGCCACCAATTCTCGGCCAAGACGTTACAGACTTGACTTCTTTAAACTCCTTAAAGGTCATGAGGGGAAACCGAATGGTTCCCATCAGCTCCCTGGCGAGTTTCACCCGTTTTCTGGGAAAGGCTTCAATCCAAGTCATGACTGCTTTGAACACAGGCAACTCCGAGGGAACACAGAGGGAATCACTTTGAAGGTACTTCTTAAATTTTTCTACAGGAAGATCACGGAACTTAGGAGTGATGGACACATCTTGAAAGTTCCTCAAGACGAAGTCATTGGCAAGTGCAAGTAGGTCAGCCATCCCATAGGCCTCTGCGAAAGATACGACGTCCAGGCAGCTGTAAGCGTCTATTTCTTGTTCCAGGAAGTTAAGGCATAGTGAGAAGGCAGTCTGAAACTGTAATTGAAGAGATGTACAGGTGAGTTCAAACACACTGCCCCATCCAAGAGCAAGAGCCCCACTGTAGCTGTAGTAAAGGAGGGCCTCAAACTTGGCAGCCCTGACTAACAGCAGAGACACCAATTCCTGCCTGCTCTCCTTCATTCCGCTGGTAAACATGGCTCTGAAGTAGTCACTGCTGGCAACCAGGAGCACCCGGTGAGCTTCAAGAGGGTGGAAATAAATAAAAGTTTATTTTCGCAAATGCAGAGAGCATCAAATTAATACTGTGATATATACACATCTATAATATGATTGCATCATCCAGATATATGCATAGGAAACTCAAACCTCCGTCTTACCATGAAACACTCTTCCCTCTGCGTCAAGCTCCACGTCACATCCCACTCTCTGTGTCCACAGCTGTCTGATATGCTGTAGACTATCATTCATATGTTCCTCAGCAGAAATCCTTTTTCTGTCGTCTTTCTTCCCTCTTGCCTTGTCCTGTTCTCTTTGTTCCTTCTCTGTGCAGAGTTCCAGAACTCTCTGAGCTTCCAGGCTGACAGCTGCAGTCCAAACCAACTCCATATTGTCTTTGTTCAGAATGCTGATGTTCCCCGTATAGGCAAACTCCACCACTGCTGCCAACCCTGAACCATGAACTTCGGGCCCCAAAAACAATGCCATAACCTGTTCTTGTCTGGGCTTCTGTCTGAGCCTCGTCTGAATAAGGCAACTGACTGCAGCCAGGACAATAGAATGAACCTGGAATTGATGTCCATCCTCTGTGTAGATGGTCAAGTCAGTGAGGACTGAATACAACATCATGTTCTCCAGAGCCTCGAAGACCTCACCTGGGTATGCAGGATCAGAGTATAGCTTATTGGGATATATGTCGCAATCATCAGAATCATCAGAACTGCAATGTCCTTCATATTCATCCTCATCTTCTTCCTCCTCCTCCTCCTCCTCCTCTAACTCTTCATTTAGCAATCCCTGTTCCGAGCTGGAGTCCGTCATCTGCTGCTCTTCATCTTTAAATATTAAATCTGTAAAAGTTAAGTCTTTTTCAGGACCACCAGTGTCATCTGACCTGATAGAGGCAGCAGCAAAACAGTCATCATCATCATCATCATCATCATATTTTATCATATCATAATCTTTATTGGTGCCTTTATATTTATGTTTACATGCAGCAACTAAACCGTCACCATTTGTAGACTTAACAGGTACATTTTTACTATATCCTTCATCATTATTTTTGTTGTTATATTTATCAGCATTCTCTACATTACTGTCAAATTTATTGGCATCCTCTTCATCACTGGCATTATCATTATTTGTACACATAAAGACACTGTTTGGCTTTGGAAGAGGTCCAGAGTCACTGTTTGCAGGCATAAAAGGAAAACAATCACTACATACTTCACTGTCATCAACAGCGTTCTCACTTTCATGTGCTTGTACTTCTTGCTCCTCTTCTTTCGACTGCTCATCTCTCTCCAGTGGATTCTCCTCGTCATCCTCGCCTTTGCTCGCATCCATCCATCCATTTTCACCATTCATGTTTTCTTCCTCTCTGGCTGTTCTCCATGAACTTCCCCACTCTCTCTGAAGATACTGCTGATCCATTGCCATTGTGTCTTCAGGTTTCTGTAAAGAGCAAATCAGTCAAAATGCCAAATATATCCTTATTTCTATTCAAAAGCCAGGACAAGTTGTATCAAATCTGTTGCTTAACTTCTGTTGAATCTCTCTGTTGATGTGGGATCTTGTGCTGTAGTCAGGTATGCAGAAAAGATCAGTGCCTCACAAGCTCACACCGTTATCATCATAACGCTATTTTTACCTCTAGCATTCAATAAGATCACATCGCAAGCCATCTAATGTAATCACTTGCTCCACCATTCCTTTTCAGATAATGTCACCATTTTCTCTTACTTTTCAGCCTGTATCACTCAATTTCATTAAAAGGAAAACAGGTGAACACCATTTTGTGTCGACTTTGAAGAACATCATGGCAGAGAATGTCTTCCAAATCTAAAGTATCAGTTTAATAAATGTTACTCTTGCTTTATTGTGATGAAATCTGCAGTTCTCAGTCACATTACACCTGAAACATCTAAAAAGAAATGACCTTTTGCACTGATCCAGGACCAGTGGCCTCTCCAAAACTCAACACTGCGCTGGGATGATTTTAAAAGAGGAACTTGGTGACACTGTGAGACTGCAGTTCTGGCTCAGTTCTATTAAGTGACTAGATTAAGGCCAAACATATATAATGGTAAATAAAAAAGAAAAAAAACATTTTTGTTGTCCTTCATCCTCTTTTTTTTACCATTTTAAATCGCAACATTTGGGTTACAAGTCTGACTCTCTGGGATAAGAAAGTTTGGAGTAGGTGCTTGGAGCATGTGATGGCTTAAGGCATTAGATTCTGATCGCGTCAGCAGAATCATGTTTCTCCTCCACAGCCTAGGAATGCTATCTGGGTCAAGGAGCCAAGGGAAGATATAAACAAGCAATTTATAGACTTGAAGGTTTTTATTTGTCTTCTTTAAAATGCTTCAACTGAAGCACCACATCATAGATTTTATAGATTTAAAGGTTGTTTTTATTTTAATGCTTTAATTAAAATTCCATATGGCAGTTCTTTTATTAATAATAATAACAATGTATACTGCTGTAATATAGCATGGCTACATTCTTCTAATATACAAACACACACACACACACACACACAGCCCAGATCATTATGGCTTCTCCATATCTTTTGTCTGTTCATGTATGGAAAGCGTGAATATGCGAGACAGCAAATGGAAACTCTTAAAGAACTGCAAACAGAGGAGCAAGTGTCACTGTCAGTCTTTGACTGGAAACCTGCCAGAGAAGCCAAGAGGCCATGGAGAGACAGACAGAGAGAATATGCTCATGCTAAGACTCACTCAGTACGTTTACATGGACAACAATACTCCGATATTATCCCATATGGAAAAAAAAAAAGTTAAAGAATCTGTGATTCTTAGATGTTCCAACAGAATACTATAAGGATCATATATTCTGCAAAAACCACATATAAAAATTGCATAATATATTTGTATTTTTAATTATATATGTTACGGTGGCCGAGAGAGCTCAACGCGCTGCAACTGAAGAAAACACATGCAAATAGAAAAAACACCAGCAAATAAAGAAAAAATCTTCATCAGTTCGACAACACATGCGCTGCAAAAGTTCACAACACATGCAAATACACAGCGCGTTTCTGTATTTGCATGTGTTGTGAGTATTTGCAGAGCGTTTCTGTATTTGCATGTGTTGTGAGTATTTGCAGCGCGTTTCTGTATTTGCATGTGTTGTGAGTATTTGCAGTGCGTTTCTGTATATGCATGTGTTGTATTTGCAGCGCGTTTCTGTATTTGCATGTGTTGTGAGTATTTGCAGCGCGTTTCTGTATATGCATGTTGTATTTGCAGCGTGTTTCTGTATTTGCATGTGTTGTGAGTATTTGCAGTGTGTTTCTGTATTTGCATGTGTTGTGAGTATTTGCAGCGCGTTTCTGTATTTGCATGTGTTGTGAGTATTTGCAGCGCGTTTCTGTATTTGCATGTGTTGTGAGTATTTGCAGTGCGTTTCTGTATATGCATGTGTTGTATTTGCAGCGCGTTTATGTATTTGCATGTGTTGTGAGTATTTGCAGCGCGTTTCTGTATTTGCATGTGTTGTGAGTATTTGCAGTGCATGTGTTGTCAAACAGATGAAGATGTTTTCTTCATTTGCAGCGCGTTGAGCTCTCTCGGCCATTGTAATACACTCACCTCAAGGATTATTAGGAACACCTGTTTAATTTCTCATTAATGCAATTATCTAATCAACCAATCACATGGCAGTTGCTTCAATGCATTTAGGGGTGTGGTCCTGGTCAAGACAATCTCCTGAACTCCAAACTGAATGTCAGAATGGGAAAGAAAGGTGATTTAAGCAATTTTGAGCGTGGCATGGTTGTTGGTGCCAGACGGGCCGGTCTGAGTATTTCACAATCTGCTCAGTTACTGGGATTTTCACGCACAACCATTTCTAGAGTTTACAAAGAATGGTGTGAAAAGGGAAAAACATCCAGTATGCGGCAGTCCTGTGGGCGAAAATGCCTTGTTGATGCTAGAGGTCAGAGGAGAATGGGCCGACTGATTCAAGCTGATAGAAGAGCAACTTTGACTGAAATAACCACTCGTTACAACCGAGGTATGCAGCAAAGCATTTGTGAAGCCACAACACGCACAACCTTGAGGCGGATGGGCTACAACAGCAGAAGACCCCACCGGGTACCACTCATCTCCACTACAAATAGGAAAAAGAGGCTACAATTTGCACAAGCTCACCAAAATTGGACAGTTGAAGACTGGAAAAATGTTGCCTGGTCTGATGAGTCTCGATTTCTGTTGAGACATTCAGATGGTAGAGTCAGAATTTGGCGTAAACAGAATGAGAACATGGATCCATCATGCCTTGTTACCACTGTGCAGGCTGGTGGTGGTGGTGTAATGGTGTGGGGGATGTTTTCTTGGCACACTTTAGGCCCCTTAGTGCCAATTGGGCATCGTTTAAATGCCACGGCCTACCTGAGCATTGTTTCTGACCATGTCCATCCCTTTATGACCACCATGTACCCATCCTCTGATGGCTACTTCCAGCAGGATAATGCACCATGTCACAAAGCTCGAATCATTTCAAATTGGTTTCTTGAACATGACAATGAGTTCACTGTACTAAAATGGCCCCCACAGTCACCAGATCTCAACCCAATAGAGCATCTTTGGGATGTGGTGGAACGGGAGCTTCGTGCCCTGGATGTGCATCCCACAAATCTCCATCAACTGCAAGATGCTATCCTATCAATATGGGCCAACATTTCTAAAGAATGCTTTCAGCACCTTGTTGAATCAATGCCACATAGAATTATGGCAGTTCTGAAGGCGAAAGGGGGTCAAACACAGTATTAGTATGGTGTTCCTAATAATCCTTTAGGTGAGTGTATATATATATAGTTAACAATAACACAAGTCAAACACACCTGCATGTTCAGCAAAGAGACTATTACTGTACTGAAAAGTGCACAGCCATTACCTTTTAATAAAAGTAACATAGTTCTAATGGTTTGGCCAATCGTCAACCTCACCACAGGCTCTACTCTTCAGCACGATGGCAACCCCAAAAACTCAGGCATACCAGGCAGAAACCCTTTTAAATGACAAAATAATAGAACATTAAACACCAACAGACCTCCCCCTATATTAATATTGAGCAAAAACACATGAAATAACATTTAACTTTAACATTTACCCTTCTTTAACAGTCAGAAGCAAAGCATGATGGGAACTAGAAATTTGTAGTAACTCATTCTGTGAAAGTGTGTATATATGTGTGTACATGCATTCACGTTAATATGGGAACATGCAATATACAGTATGAAGGCTATAAAGGATAAAACTTTATGAATATTACACGTAATGCTATTTATGTCTTCATTTCTAAATATTTTTATTTATATCTGTTATAGAACCTTAATGGTGTTTAAAAAAAAACTTTTTATAATTAGTTTATTTTTATTGATATTAGGTATTTACCCCACAATTAGGTTACATATACAGTATCTGGAGACCAGGGGACCACGTCACTCCAACATTCTCCATGGGATTAACCAGAGACGTCTTTTGAGGACGAGCCCACAGCGTTTCTGTAAAGTTAGCCAAGATCCAAAAAATTGAACTTTACCACAACGTCCTCATAACGTATTTCCGCGCAAGTTTGAGGCGAATCTAGCCGATCATGACGTCTCATCACACCAGCACCCAGTTTGCACGTACAAATTAGTTGCTTATATTTACAAAATGAGCCTACAAAAGCAGAAATAAGCCCTTTTATTGAAAATAAAGATCCATGTTTAATAAAAAAATTTCATGAAAATAAAAGAAAATGTTTCGTGAAATTAGGAAATATTTAAGAGATTGTTAATTTAGTTGTATACATGTGTACATACATTTTGTTCTAATGTCACAAGTAATAATCTCAAGGTTTACTGAGTTTTACACAATTACTTTGTAGTGTGGTTTTTGGTGAAGTGTACTAAAATAAATATCGTCACCTGTGTACGTTTCTTCTTCTCACCGCTGTTTCCTGATGGTTTATGGAACAATTAGTCCGAGCCGCCCTTTGTCGTTTTAAACAATAACACAACGCCGAGCGCGTCAAGTATAAACGCCTCGTCCGTTTGGGGAGGAGCGCGCAGTCAGCGGAGGCTCGCGCGGCAGAGCCAGGCCAAAGTATAAACAAGGCTTTAGTCAGCTCACCTCTGTCAGCTGTTTTTCAGTTTTTATGAATGGCTTTTTATGTTGGTCCCTAATTTCCATAACACATGAAACATTTGTGATTTCTGCTAAACTGGCAAGTGACATGCCATATTATTGTAATGAAATAGAAATCACAAATCTTACCAATCAACTTTTTGCTTATTGTAACACTTCACTCCATTTGGCACAGACACCAACGTCTGCGTATGGACCAGTTAAATCAGAAGGCTAAATTCGTCTGCGGAGAATAAGGATGTCACAACAATAATGAACCACTCATTCAACAGTAAGGTTTAACAATGTATTTTTGAATGTTTTTTTTAATTCAAAATTTAAACAACTGGAATGCATAACACAGAAAAAAAAAAAAAAGAAAATAAAACAAAATACAAGAAAAAAAAAACAAATAAAATGAAAACAATTTCTTTAAACATCAATTAAATTCTTTCTGGTATTCTTAACTCTGTTCTCTTTTTTTTTTTTCCTTACAGGCTTCAAGACTCAATTGTGCTCAAGAGACTCAAAAGGTAAGTGTGATCACCTTAAAAATCGTTTTTTATAAATCAATGAAATTAACCTTTCATTTGTTCCCTTCTAGGTTTCACTCCCTTGTCTCTTTCAGTTTTTTGTTACCCAGTTCCCTTTCGTTCAGTCACTCCGAGTTATGTCAGTGACTGACAAATGGGGGTTTCGCTTAGAAACCTATCACCTTCGAGTTCTTACAAAATGAGCTAATGGCAAGGAATTGCCATGGGTCTACAGAATTTGCATAGCGTAGCTCCGCCCCACCTCGTGGGTATATAAGGAAGGACGCTGGCAATCTCGCATTATGCATTATGCTTTCTGCTTCAGAGCCAAGAGCATTCTTCACTCCTGCAAGCCTAAAAATCTGAGTTCTCAGTTCTTCGAGACGAGCGGTTCTCCACTGTGTCAGTATGACGGCGCGTTCCAGCGATCGCACATTGCCTGCCTGCTGATCTGTGCAGTGATCTGCAACAGCTGTGTGTGTGTTTCCCTGGGCGGTGCATTGTAGTGTCACTGAGGAAAAATTACATTCATTCACTGCTATAGGAGAAGAAGAATTGGCTAAACTCGTTAAATCATCAAAATCAACAACATGTATGCTCGACCCCATACCGACTAAACTACTAAAAGAGATGCTTCCAGAGGTCATAGATCCTCTCCTTAATATCATTAATTCATCCTTGACATTAGGATATGTACCGAAAACTTTTAAGTTGGCTATTATTAAACCACTTATTAAAAAACCGCAACTTGATCCTACAAAATTAGTCAATTACAGGCCAATCTCAAATCTACCCTTTCTGTCAAAAATACTAGAAAAGGCAGTGTCCTCACAATTATGCTCCTTTTTAGAAAGAAATGGTATCTGTGAGGATTTCCAGTCAGGATTTAGACCGTATCATAGTACTGAGACTGCTCTCATTAGAGTTACAAATGATTTACTCTTATCATCCGATCGTGGTTGTATATCTCTATTAGTGTTACTCGATCTTAGCGCTGCATTCGATACTATCGACCACAACATTCTTTTGAATAGACTCGAAAATTATGTTGGCATTAGTGGAACTTCATTGGCATGGTTTAAATCATACTTATCTGACCGTTATCAGTTTGTAGCAGTAAATGAAGAGATGTCACACCGAACACAAGTTCAGTATGGAGTACCGCAGGGCTCAGTGCTAGGACCGTTGCTTTTCACCCTGTACATGCTACCACTGGGAGATATTATTAGGAAGCATGGCGTTAATTTTCATTGTTATGCTGACGATACTCAGCTCTATATTTCTTCACGCCCTGACGAATTTTACCAATTCACAAGATTAACAGAATGCATAGCTGATATAAAAAATTGGATGACTAGTAATTTCCTGCAACTTAATTCAGAAAAAAATGAATTTTTAATCATTGGACAAAAAAACTCCACAAGTAGTAACCTAGAATACTGTCTAACACTCGATGGCTGCTCTGTCAAGTCCTCGTCGTCAGTTAGGAACCTGGGTGTGCTCTTTGATACCAATCTCTCATTTGAAAGCCACGTTTCTAGCATCTGTAAAACTGCATTCTACCATCTTAAAAATATATCTAAATTACGGCACATGCTTTCAATGCAAAATACTGAACAGTTAGTTCATGCGTTCATGACCTCAAGGCTAGATTATTGTAATGCTCTACTAGGTGGTTGCCCTGCTCGCTTAATAAATAAACTGCAGCTGGTCCAAAACGCAGCAGCTAGAGTTCTTACTAGAACCAGGAAGTATGACCATATTAGCCCGGTTCTGGCAACACTGCATTGGCTCCCTATTAAACATCGTATACATTTTAAAATCTTGCTGATTACTTACAAAGCACTAAATGGTTTAGCGCCCCAGTACTTGAGCGAGCTCTTAAAGCATTATATTCCATCACGTCTATTGCGGTCTCAAAATTCTGGCCAGTTGATAATACCTAGAATATCAAAATCAACTGCAGGCGGTCGATCCTTTTCCTATTTAGCACCTAAACTCTGGAACAGTCTTCCTAGCATTGTTCGGGAAGCAGACACACTCTGTCAGTTTAAATCTAGACTAAAAACACATCTCTTTACTATGGCATACACATAAAACATTTTTAATTTCTATTATTCAAATCAGTTAAATGATTGTTTTAGGCTGCATTAACTAGGTCAGCCGGAACCGGGAACACTTCCAATAACACCTGATGTACTCGTTACATCATAAGAAGAATGGCATCTACGCTAATGTTAGTCTCTCTGTTTATCCCGAGGTTTACTGCAGTCGGCCGGATCCGGGCCGTATCCAGACCAGATGGTGGACCTTAGCCTGGACATGACGACCATATCCCTGAAGTGTCTGTAGAGACAATAGTGTCAATTAAACTCCCCCCTGTAAATGCCGCATCGACACGACATCCTCATTAAACCCGTCCCCGGCGTGACAACTCCAATCTTTCGAATAATCCTACGAATATCTATTTATCTAATATGACTTCTGACCTGTAATGTTGCCAGAATCATAATCATACACTGTTTGTTCGTCGGCCAGAGGAGAACTGGCACCCCGACTGAGCCTGGTTTCTCCCAAGGTTTTTTTCTCCATTCTGGCCCTGAAGGAGTTTTGGTTCCTTGCCACCGTCGCCTTTGGCTTTTGGCTTGCTCAGTTGGAGACACCTAAATTTCAACTATATTACTGATCTGCCCGCATTGACACTATATGATAATTGAAATGAGCTGGATGACATCACCGTTTTCACCAGAGCGGCTGTACAGCCGAATCAAATTCCGTTGCATTATTTTCCTGTTACCACTGTGAAGCTGCTTTGAAACAATTGCCATTGTAAAAAGCGCTATATAAATAAAGGTGATTTGATTTGATTTGATTTGTGGTCGATCTCTGTCGCCGTCTGATGTGCACAATCACTGCTTGACGTTTGGGCTTACAGCACGCTCAAGCAGCGTTTGTGGATGAGTCATGTTCTCACTGCGGGAACATGACCATCGCGATGTTGCGGTCGAAACACAATAACCTCCGTAGTGGAGGTAGAGTCCCCTCTGCCACACCCCAATCTATCGCCTCCATGAGAGGTGATACTTTGGCTGGTGGCCAGGGTGACCTGAGGGTTACGGTGTGGAATAAAGTCCTGACGATCATTCCTCGGGCCACACCCCCCTTTTGCACACCGCTACCCGCGAGTGGTCGGACTGAAGCAGCGGGACCGTCTTCGGATGCCCCGCATTTTTCGTTCGGCGCTCCAGGTGATGACGAGATGTCGATCGCCGCATCTCAAGGTGGGCTAGAGTCCTCTGGGGATGAAGATTCGGCTGTGCTGCCGCCTTCGGGGGTGCCAGCATTGCCTGTGTCCGACCCAGAGCTGACAGCCATGTTATCTCAGGCAGCAATGAGCCTCAGGCTGGAGTGGAACCCTCCGCCCTGTCCCGAGCGCTCGGGGTTGGACGATTGGTTTTTGGGGGCGGCGCGTTCTGACAGCCGTCAGGCCCCGCCCCCAATACCTTTCTTTCCCGAGGTGCATGAGGAGGTCACGCTGTCCTGGAAGTCCCCGTTGTCTTCCCGTGATTGTTCGGTGGCCTCCTCCGCCTTCTCTGCCCTCGATGGGGCCGCGGCTAAAAGGGTACACTGGGGTCCCCCCTGTTGAACGCTCTGTAGTGATGCAACTGTGTCCACAGAGTGCTTCAACGTGGCGCGGTGATCCTAAGCACCCCTCCAAGGCCTGTAGGTTCTCGTCTACATTGGTGGCAAAGTCCTACAGAGCTGCTGGGCAGGCCGCCGCCTCATTGCATTCCATGGCCATCCTTCAGGTCTACCAGGCCAGGATGTTCAGGGACATGCACGAGAGTAGAGCTGACCCAGGGCTCATGGATGAGCTGCGTGCCGCCACCGACCGCTGCCCCAGTCCGCTCCAGCCCCACAGCCTGCCAAACACCAGGCAAAGCGGCGCTCCTGACGTGGACAGCTCAGAGATGGGCTCCAGTTCTTTCCAGGAGGTGGTAGCAGGGCCACTCCTTCCCCCGGTGGAGGGCCATTCCTTCCTGCCTGCTTCATATGAGAACGCTTCAGCACTGGCTTTGCGATCGAGTCCCGAGATGGGCATGGCAACCAGGCACGCTCCGGGTACCAGTGACTCTGGCCTGCCGTCAGACCTTCACCCCGCGGTCGAACCTCTCCTTTCTACGGGCCGGAGTGCCCTTAGAACGAGTTTCCAGGCATATCAACAGATGCCTCTGCCATGGGCTGGGGTGCCATGTGCAATGGGCATGCTGCCGCGGGCTCCTGGACAGGATCCCAGCGCCTCCTGCATGTCAATTGCCTCAAGTTGCTGGCAGTACGGTTCGCTCTGCACCACTTCCGGGTGTTGCTCAAGGGCCAACACGTACTAGTCCGATCAGACAACACGGCCACAGTAGCGTACATCAACCGACAAGGTGGTCTACGCTCCTGCCGTATGTCGCAACTCGCCCGCAATCTCCTCACATGGAGTCAGAAGCATCTGAGGTCGCTTCGTGCCATTCACATCCCGGAGACCTGAACCGTGCAGCTGACGAGCTCTCACGGTTTCAGCCACTTCCTGGAGAATGGAGACTCCATCCCCAGACGGTTCAGCTGATTTGGGAACAGTTCAGCGACGCACAGGTAGATCTGTTTGCCTCCCACAACTCTTCCCACTGCTGCTTGTTTTACTCCCCGGGGCCTCCGCAAGTATGCGTTTCCCCCAGTGAGCCTTCTTGCACAGACACTGTGCAAGCTCAGGGAGGACGAGGAGCAGGTCCTTTTGGTTGCGCCTCATTGGCCCAAACGGACTTGGTTCTCCAAACTGGTGCTCCTCGCGACAGCCCCTACCTGGCCGATTCCTCTGAGGAAGGACCTCCTTTCTCAGAGACGGGGCACCCTTTGGCACCCACATCCCAATCTTTGGAACCTGCACGTGTGGGTCCTGGACGGGACGCGGCAGGTTTTAGTACCCTACCACCACAGTTGGTGGCCACCATCACTTCCGCTAGGGTTTTGTCCACGAGACAAGCCTATGCGTTGAAGTGGAACCTCTTTGTCACGTGGTGTTCTTCTCGCCCGAGAAGACCCCAGAAAATGCTCGATCGGGTCCGTGTTCTCCTTCCTCCAAGGAGGGTTGGAATGAAGGCTGTCTCCTTCCACCCTGAAGGTTTATGTGGCCGCTATTGAGGAAGTATTTTATTTATCCTATAGAAAACAATTGTAGAATTAATTTGCTTAGAAGTGTTTTGAGGCCTCATGGCCTACATGACTGAGAGAAGTCACACGGGAAAGAATGGAATTCTATCTGAAGTTGCTGAAGTTGCCATCTGCACTGATAGTAAGTTGCTCTTTTGGTTCACGTGGCCGGTAATGTGTTCTTCTCTTGATAAAAATAATGAGGCAAAAAATCACTTTGTGGGACAATCAAAAAATGTTTTTGATGTGGATAAGTTGGCAGTCGGCCACCCTTACAAAGAGAACAAGATAGCCAATTAATGAAGTAACTGTGGTGAAAGTGTTGGGGAGTAAGAGAAAGGGAGAAGAGCACCTGCAAATGAGATCGTTGGTTAAAACTGTATAAAAGTGTGAGTTGCGAATGAGATGATCAGATGTTCAGCTGGCATCTGACTTTGTTGTTTTAACATCTTCTAAGACCTGGAACTTCGACTCTGAGAGATTTTCTTCAAATGCTGGACTGAAGACATTGGGGACTTAGAATTTTCCACAACATAATTGGCGACCACGAAGGGACCAGGAAAAGGCTGGGTTGGGGACCCGCGGTAGGTGTGCTGGCACGAGGCCTCACAAAACAAAAAGGCGCCATGCAAATAAAAGGTAAGAAAATTTGCTTATATTTGTTTTGTGTGGTCCCTTGTGAGCTGCTGCCTGGGGTAACTGCCTAAAAAGCCTTACTAAATGAACCAAAAAAATTATTATGACCAAATAAAATGTTTGAATGTATATTTACATTAAAAGACAAATAGAGATGTAATTTTCAGGTCTCGGAAGATGGCGCATGCATAGTCTGTCACGCAAGAAGTGCTGCGTGCTTGCCTGAGTGGGGAATTTAGAAGTAAAACGCAAGAAGTGCGTTTACACGCAAGAGGTGCTGCGTGTTTACCTGAGAGGGGCATCTGTATGTGTGTGTGTAAGGCTGCACTTGTCTGTGAGCTGATCCAAGTTTAGAATTGGCTAGCGGCAGACAAGACGTGCCATTTGTCAAAAGAATAGGGAAAGCCTTGTGAAGAGTGGGCAGACCGAAATAAGGAGTGGTGGAAGTGTGTATAATTTTGTACATTTTGTTTAAGGCTTTTGGGAAGGCAAGAAGGGAGACAAATTGAACAATTATTGTTAACAGATCCAGCTATATTATCAGTATTTGCAACCGCTAGCAGAAGGTCACAGTTAACTGAAGGACAGACAGTTATATTGGCTTTTAGTGTCCTTCACTGGAGACCTCGTTTGAACAGAGAGATGGGAGAGATCAGTCTAACTCCCACTAAACTGCAGCATGAGCATTGGCAGTATGCCACTGCCTGGTATCCTTTGAATTAAAATGATAAAGATATTGACAATTGCAAATGAATAATAAAACCCAAAAAGAAATACATTTTGTCAAAACTGCTATAAGAACTAAAAACATTCCCAGAAACTAGCTTTGTCATCTATTTGGACATTTTCCAGATTGCAAACGCTGTGATCCAGATAGAGAGGCACAATTTCTAATCGCTAAAAAGTAAAAGTCAGTGAGGAATGTCTCTTCTGCTTTCCCAAACCATTGAAAAGCTGCATATTTGAAAGTGTGTGAGTAAAAACCCGGGTGTGTGCGTGTGTATATGCGTGTGTGTGAGTGTATGACTGCGCAGAGTATGAAAGCGAGTGTGTGCACTTATTGGAGAGACTGAGAGCTCGAAATAAGGAGAAAGTGTGTGTGTGTGCTTCAAAGTGTAAAATAACTTTTTTCTCCTATTCCAGCATGTGGGGAAAGCTTAATGAATTTGAGAAAGACAGAATTAGAAGATCGAATACAGAAATTAGAGAAGAGCATAATTTTAAGAAAGCACTGATAGAATCCAAAGGGATTAAGAAACATTTTTGGCTGGAAGGTGAGTATGTAAGTGCAAAGGGGCAGAGAGGGGAGTTGACAGACGGAAGAAAAACAAACTCTTAAGAAAACTCACGAAGGTCACAAATTTGCAACAAATTGAAAAAGAATGGCCTCTGATAAATTGGTGTTATGAGGTTAGACAATATATGACCCTGGCATTGATAAAAAAAAATTTAACAGTTGTAGCGACTGAGGCAAATCAGACACATAATCGGCTGTTACATTTAACAAATATGTTTTAAATGCTTTGTGCTTAGTAACAGACCTTCCCCCAACACAACAGAGAAAGGTCCTCAGTTACCCTGGATACCAACTGATAAGACGTTTTATGGCCCTAAAAATGTGGCCACATGGAAAAGGCCATAGTTAAGACACAAAGCCTGTAAAACACACGCTTTTGCCTCAAGTTATAGACAAACCGTCTATAAATGATCATGCACTCCAGGACATTGTATGTACGCATATAACTTTCTTGTAAAGTGTCCCTTGTATGTTATTTCGTTTATGCATGTCTTATGAGCAACTTGCTAGTTCATGTAACCTCATATATGTCACGTCTCCTATCAAATTAATGCTCACTTCATGACTTACACTTTCATGTATGTCACTTCCTTGTAAGAGGCAGTATGTGTTTGTTGCATTAATTGGAGTATAAATGGGCACAGACCCATTGAATCCTGCTTGAAATAAAGAGCCATAAATCTCCCACAGAGGAATTTCCCGCTGGGAAATCCCAACAATCCCATTGGTTAACTCGATCATAAAGGGTGGGACTTCTTGCAGACTCTTAAGGAGAGGCACACAGATTTTCCCTCTCTTCTCCCTCTGGACCAAAACGACGCGTCATCTTGGCTGTCTATCAGCCGGCCAACAGGCCAGGCCAGATAAGGCCTACACACACAGCCTCACGTGTGTGTGGGGCAGGAAACCAGATGCCACCATACGGCCAGTTGGGCCAGCAGGCCCAACTCCTCACGGCGTGTGCAACTTCCTCAACCTCGATGGAGTCAAAACAACCATGCAAGTTCACAGTCGTTCCTTCGCTCAACACGGAAGGAAACGATCGCCACTGCAAAGCCATCAGACGGAACCATCAAGACTTTCTCCTGCGACTGTATATCTGGACGCCTTCCCGGGCAAATGCAAGTAATGTACTAAGAAATACAAGTCGCTGTGTAGTTAGTAAAACCGTAAACTCCTTTGCTCAGACAAAGGAGCTTATCAGGGATGGTTCTCCCAGGTTTTAGAGTCTTTGCATAACTTCATCCATCTGTACTGACCCGGTTCTTCTAACCACTTTAACTTTGCCTCTTGCCATGTATGTTTTGTGTATGTATGTTTTTTTTTTTATGTCTGTTTAATCTTGTCCATGATTTAGTTAATAAAGTTTGTGCACAATATATGTTTGGTTCTGACTCCCAGCTGCAAACAAATTGTCACTTAAATGATCGATCTTGTTATGCGCTCTAAGCGCTTTTTCTGTGGCCATGAAAAATATCCTTTTCTTGGAATTAATTAATAATCAATACTGAACGTTCATAGGATGAACTGATTGATTGATTGTAATGTTAATGTAGCCACATCAAGTTAATCTATTTAACTGATTCAAATATTCATAATTAATCATAATGAGTTAAGCTAATTTGCTACAAATGCCTTAAGCCATCACATGCTCCAAGCACCTACTCCAAACTTTCTTATCCTAGAGAGTCATACTGGTAACCCAAATGTTGCAATTTAAAATGGTTAAAAAAAAAAAGAGGATGAGGACAACAAAAAAGTTTTGATGCAACTTGTCCTGGTTTTTGAATAGAAATAAGGATATATTTGGCATTTTGACTGATTTGCTCTTTACAGAAACCTGAAGACACAATGGCAATAGATCAGCAGTATCTTCAGAGAGAGTGGGGAAGTTCATGGAGAACAGCCAGAGAGAAAGAAAACATGAATAGTGAAAATGGATGGATGGATGTGAGCAAAGGCGAGGATGACGAGGAGAATCCACTAGAGGGAGATGAGCAGTCGAAAGATGAGGAGCTACAAGGACAAGCACATGAAAGTGAGAACGCTGTTGATGACAGTGAAGGATGTAGTGATTGTTTTCCTTTTATGCCTGCAAACAGTGACTCTGGACCTCTTCCAAAGCCAAACAGTGTCTTTATGTGTACAAATAATGATAATGCCAGTGATGAAGAAGATGCCAATAAATTTGACAGTAATGTAGAGAATGCTGATAAATATAACAACAAAAATAATGATGAAGGATATAGTAAAAATGTACCTGTTAGGTCTACAAATGGTGACAGTTTAGTTGCTGCATGTAAACATAAATATAAAGGCACCGATAAAGATTATGATAAATATGATGATGATGACGACTGTTTTGCTGCTGCCTCTATCAGGTCAGATGACATTGGTGGTCCTGAAAAAGACTTAACTTTTACAGATTTAACATTTAAAGATGAAGAGCAGCAGATGACGGACTCCAGCTCGGAACAGGGATTGCTAAATCAAGAGTTAGAGGAGGAGGAAGAGGAGGAGGAGGAAGAAGATGAGGATGAATATGAAGGACATTGCAGTTCTGACAATTCTGATGATTGCGACATGTATCCCAATGAGCTATATTCTGATCCTGCGTACCTGATAGAACATGATGTTGTATTCAGTCCTCACTGACTTGACCATCTACACAGAGGATGGACATCAATTCCAGGTTCATTCTATTGTCCTGGCTGCAGTCAGTTGCCTTATTCAGACGAGGCTTAGACAGAAGCCCAGACAAGAACGGATTATGGCATTGTTTTTGGGGCCCGAGGTTCATGGTTCAGGGTTGGCAGCAGTGGTGGAGTTTACCTATACGGGGAACATCAGCATTCTGAACAAAGACAATATGGAGTTGGTTTGGACTGCAGCTGTCAGCCTGGAAGCTCAGAGAGTTCTGGAACTCTGCACAGAGAAGTAACATAGAGAACAGGACAAGGCAGGAGGGAAGAAAGAAGACAGAAAAAGGATTTCTGCTGAGGAACATATGAATGATAGTCTACAGCCTATCAGACAGCTGTGGACACAGAGAGTGGGATGTGACGTGGAGCTTGACGCAGAGGGAAGAGTGTTTCATGGTAAGACGGAGGTTTGAGTTTCCTATGCATATATCTGGATGATGCAATCATATTGTAGATGTGTATATATCACAGTATTAATTTGATGCTCTCTGCATTTGCGAAAATAAACTTTTATTTATTTCCACCCTCTTGAAGCTCACCGGGTGCTCCTGGTTGCCAGCAGTGGCTACTTCAGAGCCATGTTTACCAGCGGAATGAAGGAGAGCAGGCAGGAATTGGTGTCTCTGCTGTTAGTCAGGGCTGCCAAGTTTGAGGCCCTCCTTTACTACAGCTACAGTGGGGCTCTTGCTCTTGGATGGGGCAGCGTGTTTGAACTCACCTGCACATCTCTTCAATTACAGTTTCAGACTGCCTTCTCACTATGCCTTAACTTCCTGGAACAAGAAATAGACGCTTACAGCTGCCTGGACGTTGTATCTTTCGCAGAGGCCTATGGGATGGCTGACCTACTTGCACTTGCCAATGACTTCATCTTGAGAAACTTTCAAGATGTGTCCATCACTCCTAATTTCCGTGATCAGAAGTACCTTCAAAGTGATTCCCTCTGCGTTCCCTCGGAGTTGCCCATGTTCAAAGCAGTCATGACTTGGATTGAAGCCTTTCCCAGAAAACGGGTGAAACTCACCAGTGAGCTGATGGGAACCATTCGGTTTCCCCTCATGAAATTTAAGGAGTTTAAAGAAGTCAAGTCTGTAATGTCTTGGCTGAGAATTGGTGGCAAAAATCTCTATGAGTCTCTCCTTGAGGAGTTCTCCAGTTCTTCAGATGTCCTGACAAAAATCAGGGTCTACATGCCTAAAGACACTCTAGTCCTTGTTGGGGGTGAGAGGATCACTGATAATTTTGATAAACGTAGACCCTGCAGTGAAATGTGGTTTAGCAATTCTTTGCAGAACCACGTTGGATTGGTGAAGAATTTAGAGTGGAGAATGCTGGGAACTTTACCTGAGAAACCAAGATTCAGTCATGGAGTTGGGGCGATGAGGGGGAAGCTTTACGTAGTTGGTGGACGGCTATATTATGACAAAGCTAATACCATGAAATGCACCTACATGTAAGATGAAATATGAGGCTTCTTCTGTCTAACCTTGTCCCAAGTTTACCCCTCCATACTATGGACTAATTGTTCAATCTTTGATCTAGGTACGATCCCATCCAAAACTCTTGGCAAAGGTTGGCTGATATGCATGAGAGAAGAAGCAACTTCACTTTAGTCATCCTGAATGGTAAACTATATGCTATTGGAGGAGAGAAAGACTCAGAGGTTAACATGGAGACTGTAGAGGTCTACTGCCCCAACACAAATTCTTGGAGGTGAGTACTGTAAATAAATAACACACACAACATAAGCTGTTGTTCTTGAAACAACATGTCTAGCAAGTAATCACAGGCCAAACACAACTGCAAACTCTAACCTATATCTGAATGTTGAAGCCCAGATCAAACCCTAATATTTGATTTGTTTTTACGGATAAGGGTAGGCGCCATATTTAGCTTTACAAGGTAACAAGTTTAACAAGTTTGTGAGTGATAGATGTACTGTTTGTACTGTACTGTCTAAAAGTCTAATCTTCACAAAACTTTTTCCAGCAGTTTGTGTCATCAGGAACTGACCGACAGCCAGGTTAACCCTCTGAACCCGATGAACGCGCCGGCGCGTTCTGCTGAATTTTTCCTCATGACAGTGTAAATCAACTTAAAATACTCTGTCATTTTTGGCCTCACAGACATGAAAGATATATCTTTACAAAGCTTAAAGCAGTGGTCACCAACCTTTTCAAGCCAAAGATCCCTGACCTCAGCCTTGATGAAAGGCAAGATCTACCTATAGATTTTTCATGGACGATTCAGAGTTTTTTTTACAAGCAAATTGGCTATTTCCAATACCAACTGCTGATTTTTTTCTTTGTTTATGCAAATGTATTTGTTGTTTATTTGCTCTATAACAGGCCAAAAAATTTGCCATTTGAAATGAGGCAACCACTGCATTTTAATCATTATCCAAACAAAGATACACAAATGTAGCATGAGCAGTTTAAATTAGACTGAGACTAAATTAGACTGCACAAAACAAAAACAGATGGACTGAATAAAAATGCAAATTCACTCTCTGACAGTAGGTGGTGCTTATGGAAAAGAAGTGTTTCTTTGGGTACCGCTGTAAAAATGCCATCGAAACTATTCTGAAGACAGTCAGTTTTGTTCAGAGATACATTCATATAACCCCCCTCCCCAATTCAATATTTATATTATATAAGATTCCATTTACACTTGGTCACATAAATGTGTCTCCGCAAAACGGATATAAATCCGATCTTCAATTCCCACGCTATAGCCTATGCATTTTTAATGGAGTTCACATCACAGAAATCAATAGATATGCCTGCATTTTATTGATCAACAGGTAATTTCAAAAGCAAAGACCGCAATAGGAGAAAGAGTGGCCTAAGCAATGGTAAGATCGTTTAGTTTCTTTACTTTTAATGATGATGATTGTGTATTGAGCGTCTGCAACTTTCACTTTCATTTGCGACAGTTTGCTGAAGAGATATTCAGCTGCTCGTCTGCGGCGATGCATCCTGAAGAAGCACTGTCATGTCTAACTATAACGTGACATATAGCCCATAACACGCTCTCACACATTAATTTATTAGCATTGTTGGAAGGAGTAAAATTTACATATGTGGTTTCAACAACCAGATGCATTTAGACCTCCTGTAGTGGTTTGAGTGAACGGATTTATATCTCGAATGCGTGTACACCTGGTCTTTTCATGATTGGATCCAGCTATCTGATTAGAGAAAACGCAAGTGACCATGTGTAAACAGGACCGCTGTGTCTGGTATTTTCTCTGCTGCACGTCTGCACTCTCCTCTTTGCGTCCGTCTTCAGCATGTCCCATCTATGGTTTTAACTTAACGTCCGTTAACAGACTTGATGAAATGAGTGCAATGCAGTTCGTGTGCAAGTCCGGAATAGACATCAGCCAAAATGAAACTAAAAACCGTCCGGTTGCTAACTGTGTGTTTGGAGCACAAAACCAGCTGTTTCCGATTTATGACCGGTCGATTCGAGCCTTGATAATGTGTTGTTACTTATTTTTCGGTTATTTATCAGGAGCTACCGGGACAGCGATAAAGATCTACCAGTCGATCACGATCGACGGGTTGGCGACCACTGGGTTAAAGTGTCTAGCGTACACTCAAAATAAAAACTAAATGTTGTGCTTTTCACTAAATAAAGAAAACAAACAGGATGCGCGTTATCCTGTCTGACTCTCAGTGAAGTCCACTCTGAAATGCGTCTGAAAATGAACTATAACTCAGCGAATACTTGCCACACAGACACGACAGATATCTCTTTAGAAAACTCGAAATGAAGTAAATGAAGTAATTTATATAAAAAACAAATATTCTCTGTTAACCTGTAAACGCCCCCCATCACCTCAAAACAAAGAATCATCTTCATCATTCTTCTGATTTTCATTGAGTTCGGAAGACACACTTTGAGTTTACCTTGGATTTTCCTTAGAATAAGAAAAGCGCGATTTTAAGATGAGAATTTTTAAGGTAAAATTTATTCTCACTTATATTAGCGTTATTGATGCATAAACTTCACATTGTAGGCTACTAGTTGAACTATTGCTAGACTAAAATGTGTGAAATCAACAGAAACATGTTGAAATATTAAGTATAGACAGGTAGGCAACCTTTCAATGCTAAATAAAGATACACGTATGACATGAGGGTATTTTTATGCTCTACAATATTAAACACAGCGTGATATAAAAGTAGGGTTGCCAACTGTCCCGTATTAGCCGGGACGTCCTGTTTATTGGGCCTAAATGTCCCGTATGTGACCTCCCTTGTCCTGTTTATTGACTGGTATGCTGATCTAACCACTGATGTTCATATATGTTGCGTCTTTTGCGCACTCAAGTTCATTATTTTAAATGTAGACGTGCTCGTTTTTTTCTATGCGCAGCGAGATGAAAAAGCTTAGCAACGGCAGACACCACGCCATGGGAGCGTTTAGTTTGTCTGTTTAGTTTGTTCTGCAAACTAGGTGTGTGCGAGTGAAATGCCTTTAAACGTGGCAGGAACATCTGTTTGTTTATGTATTTAAAGATTATATAGCAAACAAATCAGATTATGACATACACAGTGATACTGTAATGAGAAATCCATGTTGAAAACATTTGTGTACTTTTTTTTCCAGGATTCTTTGATGAATAGAAAGTTAAAAAAACAGCATTAATCTGAAATAGAAAGCTTGTGTAACATTAAATATGACATTAAATAAAAACTGTCACTTTTGACACATTTAATGCATTCTTGCTGAATAAAACTATTAATTTAAAAAAAATTCTTACTGACCTTCTTTTTAGGATTAAATTGTGCATTAATAGGTTAAGCAAAGCAAATGTGTTTATATCTGAGAGCCTTTTATACACACACTTAACTGCAGACACTGAATTGACACACACTGTGTGGTACAGTACAAATATTTTGAGTGTCCCTTATAAAGAACCACGATTGTCCCTTATTTTTGTCCCACTTTTTGTCCTTCATTATGTATATTTGGATTATTTTGTGTTGTAAATAAATGCAAACAAATCGAAAAGCCTTTTAATCTCTTCATATTCTTTGTTCTAGCTCCTCACAGTCATTCAGCTGATAGGGCCATCAGTGACTTAAAAAATATTTTTTTTCATAAACGTCATTTTCTCAAAACTGCAGACTTCTACACACATGCTGCTCAGATATTATAGTAGCAGAGTTTGTGCTGAATACAGTGTAATCAAACTTTAGCCATGAAAATATTACAAGTAACAGAAATAAGCACAAATGTCAGGGCATGTCAAAACACCTCCAGGGTCCAGAAAACAGCTCAGGGTTCAGAGGGTTAATAACATTAATTATATGTCTTGTATGCCTTTCCCTCATATCCACATTAAGCGCTTAACATGATTAATTATACATGTTGTTTCAGGACTAATAACGATATTGATTCAGAATCATGTCCTACTTCACTAAATGGCTCAGAGTAAGAGTATGGTAGATTTAAATATCATAGAACATATTGCAAATGTATTGCAAAAGTTAAACTCTTCCTAATAGCTTGGTTATAAGAACGAGTCATGTTGGTAAACCTGGTTCCTCTCTTCAATGCCTTTCATTTTAATTCTCTACTTCTCCAGTTTTCCCTGCCCATTAGACCAAGCTCTAAGCTGTCATGCAGCCAGTGTATGGAATGGCACAATCTTCCTCGTCCACAATCCCGTCGTCTATGATCCTTTACCACCCAGAACAAGGATCCACTTACCTGGCTGAGATGAGAAATGACAGAGCGCTGCACTGCATGGAGACCCTGGGTGACCGTCTATACGTGGCTGGTGGGGTTTCATGCGATGCTGATGGCCAACTGGTAGATCAATTAGCCTGTGAGGTCTATGACCCTGTGGCCAACTCCTGGAGTGCCATTATGCCATTCCCAGTGCCTCATGTTGGGTCAGCATCAGCAGTCTTATAGGGCAAGGTCTACATAATCGGAGGCTACTGCCATTATAACTACAGTGATACCAAATCAGTGCACCGCTATGATCCTGCAACAGAACGTTGGGAGCACATGAGCATGACACCAGGCCCAAACACATACATAGCTGCCTGTGTGCTGCCCATACCTACTCGCCTTAGAAAGTAAGAATACAATAAATTGTCAATACACTAGGGCTGCATGATGCATCCGCGATAGACACATCGCAAGATGTGTGATGTCAAGTATAGGGATCGTAGTTGATCTGTGATCCGCACGGGCTAACTGCCCCCCAGTTTGGCACGCATATGATTCGCGGATTAGTTGCAAAGTTTAACCATCATAGAGTGAAAGTTTATCATTTGCATGTGTTTTTACGTACTGTCAGTTTAAACATCAAGCTTGCACTCTGTTTTCTGACACAGAGCCACACAGACACACAAGAACACCAAATTCAGTTCTCTTTCTCTTCTTTTTAAGCTTAAACAGGCACATGCATGCAAAATTGAGTCAAAATGCATGTCTCGGTTAGTATCCTCATAAACACAGTCGGTTATGTGTTGTAAACGATTGAGAAAGAAAACGGATGCGTATCATTATATTGGATCCGTGCATTCATTTTAAAGTAACTGCAGCCTAATACACCCGCAGCTGTTTGTGTCACCAATGTAAATCAAACAACTAAAGACAAAGAGAAAATCACTTTTGCAGCTTTAACAAAGGTAAACTGTATTAATTGATTATATTAATTATATTTAATTTATACAGTGAAGACTATGCAGTGTTGTTTTACATTTTATTATTAATTTTCTGTACCTGAATTTATCTATGCTTGTAATTTTTTTTATTATTTTCTATGCAGATGCACTCCCCTAAAAAAAAATCAATCCAATTATCCTAGAATGATCAATTCTTTACAAATAGAGCTATTAAAATCATCTGGTGAAATTGTTTTCATATCGCAATATATATCGCAGAAAAACAAAATATCGTCATATGTCAGTTTTTCCAATATCGTGCAGCCCTACAATACACACAGTAATGCAAGGGTTGAGTATTAACTCTTTCCCCGCCATTGACAGAATTTTCTGGCTTTCCGTGTTTTTTTACTGTTAAACTATAGGGGGTGCTATTACGCAACTTCTGAAAGAGTACAAAGTCTCTGGATCAAAACACAGGCAAAAAAGGAGCAGAGAACAAGAGACAAAAGCAGGGCTCTGAACTGGTTCAAACTAAATTTTAAATCAAGTTTAAATGTTCCGAACAGAAACGCTTATTTGAAAATACCATTAAAGGGGTCATATGATGCGATTTCTTGTTTTCCTTTCTCTTTAGTGTGTTATGTAGCTGTTTGTGCATGTATAAGATCTGCAGAGTTACAAAGCTCAAAGTCTCAAACCCAAAGAGATATTCTTTGTAAAAGTTAAGGCTCAGCCACTCCTTCCTAAAATGCTTCGTTCAGACACACAAATCTACATCAGTTTCATAACACCGCCCAAATATATATACAAAGAAAGAAGGCGTAACTTTTATTCTCGCTGTAGTATTGTTGCCGCCGGCGCCGCCATGTTGTGGAGACGCTGTGTTTTTTTGTTGTGAAAGCCAAATTACCTTGTTTGGCCTTCCAAGCCTTCCTGAGCAGTAAAGAGTAGCGCTTGTTTGTCGTTTCTGTGATCACAAATGCAAATTTACCAATCTGACACGTTCTGGTCCAGTCACGCTGGCAGTGTTGATCGATCTCGGTCATCTGCATCATCCGGATCAGATTTGGGCTTGAATTGATAAGGTAGGACCGACATTATCATCTGTCAATATTGCTTTGCTTTGGGAGCTGATGTTCCACATATGGTAAGGGGCGTGACATTTCCGTCACACACGGGCCAATCACAATGCACTGGATCTCTGGCCAATCAGAGGCGGTGTGATTGAAAGGTGAGCTTTGTAAAAATCAATGCGTTTCAGAAAGGAGGGGCATAGAGGTGCAACAATAATGTACAGTATGTGTACAATAATGACTTTTTTGAACCTAAAACACATTGCATTAAACCAAATACACAAAATAATGTTTTTTTTAGAACCGTCATATGACCTCTTTAACCGGTTAATAACGTTATTTTATCATTCAGTTTAAGATTTTAATTTGGCAGTCAGCCAATCATGAATTCAAATAGTACGGCTTATGCAAATGTGACGTTGACGCATCCAACGTGGGTGAAATGCGCTCAGTTGTCAAGTCTTCCTATGTAAGTCGCAAGCAATGTGCCGGCATTGACTGTTGGATCGCATGAGTTTATCCGTATGTTGCCATGGCACACCAGCATGGTGTGTTTTGAAACCAGCAAAAATTGCAGGTTAGTGTAGAACAGTTTTTACTATTGTTTAAAATATTTGGCAAAAACTTTTATAAAAAAGTTATAAAAGTTATAAAAGACGAAATGTTACGCACAGGCTGTATTAGTTATGACTAGTCGTCAGATACCAGACAAAGACACTCTTTTCTGCTCCTCAAATACATAAAACCTTAGCCTTTACACACATCATGTTTTGAAATAAGAAAACGCTATACTTATTCAAAGAACCAGTTCTTTATTTACCCTTACACTGCAAACAAGTAGAGACAGTCTCCCAAATACATGCAGGACTTCATTTACTACTGAGGCGGGTGAAGCTTCTGTATATGATTTTGCTGACAGTTTCAGGATCGGCATGAATTACAAGGTTTAGTCACAAGCTGTTATAAAGTTTTATATATATATATATATATAAGTTCAATTTAAGCTTGTCGTGGCACACTCTAAGTCCAAATGTCTTTTGATCAGCAAAGAAAATCTTGCAGAGTCGAAGTTCCAGGTCTCAGGAAATATAAACTTTATTGTAAGCACAACAAAGTGAGATGCAGCTGTTCATCTGACTCATTCATAGTAAAACTTATAGTATAGTATTTCTTATACTCTTTCTTATCACCTTTTTATCCAATTAGCGCTCTCCTATGTATCTTTTCTTTTTGGCTCCACCTTACCGTTTCGCCACAATTAGATACAAACTTCTGCACGTATCATTATTTATTGGTGGAAAATCCCCAGCTTTCTGATTTTTTAAAAAGCTCTTATATAACACTTATATGACAGTTTCCCAGCGCTTCACACCAGTTCCCCATACAACAAATATAACTTTCCCATGTCTTCCATGCTTTGGGCAACAGACCTTAATTTTCTAGTACACGGCTGAGGCCTACAAAAAATGAATTTCTTCCACAAGCTCTGGTATAAATTATAGGCAAAAAAAATCTAATTAAACCATTTTCGGAATGTTACAAAAGGAATGCATGAAAAGAAACGTTAAAATACAGATTCTGCTTGGAGTGAACCAGTTTTTTTCTTTCTGTTTTTAAGCCCAGGAAATTGCTTATGCATGTTGTAGTCTTATAAAAAAAACAAGATTTTCTCAGCTTTATGCCAGATTTTATATGTATATAATATTTGTTTTGAAGTTTGTTTCTAGAATAAACAAAAATAAAGGAAAATAGTTTCCCCCTACTGTGTGCATTCACTTTGTTAAGAACCATTCTTCAATAATGTGATATATTACAGTACAAATACTGAAAATAAGTTCAGACTCTACAAACCTGATTCCAAAAAAGTTGGGACACTGTACAAATTGTGAATAAAAACAGAATGCAATGATGTGGAAGTTTCAAATTTCAATATTTTATTCAGAATGCAACATAGATGACATATCAAATGTTTAAACTGAGAAAATGTATCATTTTAAGGGAAAAATAAGTTGATTTTAAATTTCATGGCATCAACACATCTCAAAAAAGTTGGGACAAGGCCATGTTTACCACTGTGTGGCATCCCCTCTTCTTTTTATAACAGTCTGCAAACGTCTGGGGACTGAGGAGACAAGTTGCTCAAGTTTAGGAATAGGAATGTTGTCCCATTCTTGTCTAATACAGGCTTCTAGTTGCTCAACTGTCTTAGGTCTTTTTTGTCGCATCTTCCTCTTTATGATGCGCCAAATGTTTTCTATGGGTGAAAGATCTGGACTGCAGGCTGGCCATTTCAGTACCCGGATCCTTCTTCTACGCAGCCATGATGTTGTAATTGATGCAGTATGTGGTCTGGCATTGTCGTGTTGGAAAATGCAAGGTCTTCCCTGAAAGAGATGACGTCTGGATGGGAGCATATGTTGTTCTAGAACTTGGATATACCTTTCAGCATTGATGGTGCCTTTCCAGATGTGTAAGCTGCCCATGCCACACGCACTCATGCAACCCCATACCATCAGAGATGCAGGCTTCTGAACTGAGCGCTGATAACAACTTGGGTTGTCCTTGTCCTCTTTAGTCCGGATGACATGGCGTCCCAGTTTTCCAAAAAGAACTTCAAATTTTGATTCGTCTGACCGCAGAACAGTTTTCCACTTTGCCACAGTCCATTTTAAATGAGCCTTGGCCCAGAGAAAACGCCTGTGCTTCTGGATCATGTTTAGATATGGCTTCTTTTTTGACCTATAGAGTTTTAGCCAGCAACGGCGAATGGCACGGTGAATTGTGTTCACCGACAACTTCCGTTTTCTGGAAGTATTCCTGAGCCCATGTTGTGATTTCCATTACAGTAGCATTCCTGTATGTGATGCAGTGCCGTCTAAGGGCCCGAAGATCACAGGCATCCAGTATGGTTTTCCGGCCTTGACCCTTATGCACAGAGATTGTTCCAGATTCTCTGAATCTTTGGATGATATTATGCACTGTAGATGATGATAACTTCAAACTCTTTGCAATTTTTCTCTGAGAAACTCCTTTCTGATATTGCTCCACTATTTTTCGCCACAGCATTGGGGGAATTGGTGATCCTCTGCCCATCTTGACTTCTGAGAGACACTGCCACTCTGAGAGGCTCTTTTTATGCCCAATCATGTTGCCAATTGACCTAATAAGTTGCAAATTGGTCCTTTAGCTGTTCCTTATATGTACATTTAACTTTTCCGGCCTCTTATTGCTACCTGTCCCAATTTTTTTGGAATGTGTAGCTCTCATGAAATCCAAATTGAGCCAATATTTGGCATGACATTTCAAAATGTCTCACTTTCAACATTTGATATGTTATCTATATTCTATTGTGAATACAATATAAGTTTATGAGATTTGTAAATGATTGCATTCCTTTTTTATTCACAACTTGTACAGTGTCCCAACTTTTTTGGAATCGTGTTTGTAGATTATAATACTTATCTATTCATTGAACACATTTTTAGAAAATATAATGCATTAAAACACATGGCAAACAACCAATTTCAGAATTTGCATATAGTATAATGCATTTTAACGTCTCGGTTACGTATGTAACCCTCGTTCCCTGAAGAAGGGAATGGAGACGTACATCGGAACTGACCGACGAATTGAGATCTATTTTCAGAGACCAATCTACTTTGAGTGTTTATAAACGAGCCAATGAAGATTGGCATGCGGTTGACGCATTCCACGATCCGCCCCGCATTGCGGGTATAAATACGGAAGTGGAAGTACCGCATATCGCTTTTCAACTGAGGAGCCGAGACGAGTGACTCGGGCCTTCAGCTGAAGCACAGCACCTGGCGACGGGACGTACGTCTCCGTTTCCTCCTTCAGGGAACGAGGGTTACATACGTAACCGAGACGTTCCCTTTCAGTCGGTCACGTTCGACATACATCGGAAATGACAGACGAATTGGGATCCCTACCAACACGCCAGGGATGCTGGCCCTTCCAGTGCCCTGGAAGGTCAGCCACTGCTGTTCCTGCAAGACCCACTCAGTATGACTATTGGATAACGCTGGGAAAGCGTGCCTGTCTCGTGCAGACGGTACGCTGTGGAGCCTCGTCCTTCAATGGAAGGAGAGGTGGCGAAATACGCAAAAGGGCTAACCTATCAGGGTAGTGCTACATATGGCAGTCTCTGGGGTGGATCCAACCTGATCCCAGGGGGGAAAGAACACCACCAGAGACGACAGAGCGGGCTCTGTCAAGGGAAAGACACGGGGCTAGCCGAGTAGGGTAGCTGGTACCGTAGAGGATACCCATATGGGGTTGCCATTAGGGAACCGCTACATATGGACCCCAGCCTACACACACGTTCCACAAGCATACGGGTGCAGGCCTGGCGTCAGACGGCCGCAACGTCTGACACCGAAGGGGTGACGGAGGAGCTCACAGGGTTAGCCGTTTCCTGGGAACACAACTGGAGAGAATAAACGCACGTATCCGGCCCAGAGGGAGGGAGTGACGTTGCAAGCCGACACTAGAACGGGCACTTAGCGCTACTGGCCACTGGGGGCACTGGGGGCAGCTCTAGCAAGGCACGTCTTGGGACTGGTAAGCCAAGACAATAGCATCCACTATCCAGTAGGCTAACCTCTGCTTGGAGACAGCCTTTCCCTTCTGCTGGCCTCCGTAACAGATGAAGAGCTGCTCTGAGGTTCTAAAGCTTTGGGTCCGGTCAAAGTAAGCGCGAAAAGCGCGGACTGGACACAACAAAGCCAGAGCTGGGTCTGCCTCCTTCGAGGGCAGCGCTTGCAGGTTCACCACCTGGTCCCGGAAGGGAGTGGTGGGAACCTTGGGCACGTATCCAGGCCGGGGTCTGAGGACAACGTGAAAGTTGGCCGGCCCGAATTATAGGCACGATTCGTTGACCGAAAGTGCATGCAGGTCCCCTACCCTCTTGATTGAGGCCAATGCAGTCAGGAGCACTGTCTTCATGGACAGGATGTTTAACTCTGCAGACTGTAAAGACTCAAAGGGAGGACCCTGAAGTGCTCTGAGCACCAGGGCTAGGTCCCAAGAGGGTACCGAGGTTGAACGAGGAGGATTCAGTCTCCTCGCACCTCTGAGGAACCTGATGATTAAGTCGTGCTTCCCTAAGGACTTACCTTCCACTGCATCGTGATATGCCGCTATTGCAGCGACGTACACTTTGAGGGTGGAGGAAGACAGCCTTCGCTCCAGCCCATCTTGCAGGAAAGAAAGCACAACATTAATTGAACACCTTCGGGGGTCTTCCTGGCGGGAAGAACACCACTCAACGAACAGGTTCCACTTCAGTGCGTAGAGGCGCCTCGTAGAGTGCTCCATGTTGCTCCATGCTTGTGGCAGGTCACCTAGAACCTCCGTGTCCCATCCAGGGACCAGACATGGAGTTTCCAGAGGTCTGGACACAGGTGCCATAGAGTGCCCCGCCCATGAGAAAGCAGGTCCTTCCTCAGGGGGATCGGCCAGGGAGGGGCTGTCGCGAGGAGTGTGAGTTCGGAGAAACAGGTCCGGTTGGGCCAGTAGGGCGCAACTAACAAGACCTGCTCCTCGTCCTCCCTGACCTTGCACAGTGTCTGTGCGAGAAGGCTCACTGGGGGAAATGCATATTTGCGTAAGTCCCGGGGCCAGCTGTACGCCAGGAACAGGTCTACCTGCAGGGCTCTGAAGAGGTCCCATATCAGCTGGACGCTCCGGAGGTGTCGACTGACAAGAGAGCTCGTCGGCTGTCTGGTTCAGCGCACCTGGGATGTGAATGGCCCGAAGCGACCTCAGACGCTTCTGACTCCACAGGGGGAGATGGCGGGCGAGTTGGAGCATGCAACGGGAGAGTAGACCACCCTGACGGTTGATGTACGCAACGGCCGCAGTGCTGTCCGTACGGACCAGCACGTGCTTGCCCTGTAGCGGCTTTTTGAGCCGACCCAGGGCGAGACATACTGCCAATAACTCTAGGCAATTGATATGCCAACGCAGTTGGGGCCCCGTCCACAGACCCGAAACTGCGTGCCCGTTGTACGTGGCCCCCCAGCCCGTGGATGAGGCATCCGTGAAGACCACAGCATGCCTGGACACCTGTTCAGAGGACACTCCCGCCCGTAGAAACGAAGGGTCCACCCACGGATTGAAGGTTTGGCGACAGTAAGGAGTAACTGAGACCCGGTACTTGCCACTCTGCCACGCCCATCTCGGGACATGGTCGTGAAGCCAGCGTTGAAGCGGTCTCATATAAAGCACTCCGAGCGGCATTACCGCGGCTGCAGATGCCATATGCCCCAGGAGCCTCTGAAAAAATTTCAGTGGGAGTGCTGTCCTGCCTTTGAACGTATTCAAGCAGTTCAACACTGACTGTACTCGCTCCTCTGTGAGGCGCGCCATACCGTGATAAGACATCCTCTGTGTGGGACAGAGTTTGCTCTTCTCTCGATTGACCCGAAGGCCCAGCAGGCTGAGGTGACGGAGCACCAGGTCCCTGTGTTTGCACAACTGATCCCGGGACTGGGCCAATATGAGCCAGTCATCGAGATAGTTGAGAATCCGAACCTCGCGTTCTCTGAGCAGAACAATGGCTGCCTCCGCGACTTTCGTGAAGACGCGAGGCGACAGGGACAGCCCAAAGGGCAAGACTTTGTACTGATATGCCCTCCCCTCGAATGCAAAGTGTAGGAACGGTCTGTGTCGAGGGAGGATAGAGACATGAAAGTACGCGCCCTTCAGGTTGATCGCTGCGAACCAATCTCGGGGACGGATGCATTCGAAAATGCATTTCTGCGTTAACATTTTGAATGGGAGCTTGTGCAGGGCCCGATTCAGAATGTGCAGGTCCAAGATCGGCCTTAACCCACCACCTTTCTTGGGTACAATGAAGTAAGGGCTGTAGAACCGGCTCGATCGATTCATTGGCTCGTTTCTAAACACTCGAAGTAGATTAGTCTCTGAAAATAGATCCCAATTCGTTGGTCAGTTCTGACGTACGTCGAACATGACCGACTGAAAGGGAACTTTGGTTACAATTATTTATGAAAATGAAAAATATATTGCGCATTATAATGTAAATTATGAATACCTTTATAATATACATAAGGGTTTTCAATAAAGCGTTACCACTATTTTTCACTAGGCAAGATGGTAACCTGGAAAGAGTGTCAACTCCTGCTATCTGGCACCAACGAGAACTTTGAGCAGGTTATGAAGGGCAAAGGTGACATTCCTGATAGTGAAATATCAAAGCTAAGAGAAGGTGATCTCATTTTGAGGAACAAGAAAGGGGATCACAGCCTATTTTATCATGCTGGGATTTACTGCGGAAACGAAGAAGTCATTGAGTTTTTTGCAGGCAAGATATACACTTACAAGTAATACACTTGGACATATTTCAAAGTAAAGTTTATGCATTTGACCACATTACCATGTACAGTATAAAGCTTCATATATGACTTAATTTTATCCTGAGCAAGGTTAACTGAGGTTACTGTTGAAAGAAAGTTTGTGAACTTTAAAATTAGATTTCTGCATTTATTACTCATAAAATGTAGTCTGATCTCAATCAATTACAATTTTAGACAACCACAGCTCTTGACCCCTAACTTCTAATGCATTACTTTAACTTTCTTTCTTTTTTTTCTTTTTTTACAGTTTTCTCTCTGTTTGCTTTGTTTCCGTTTGTCTATGTTCCTGATCATTAGTTAATTAATCCCACACCTGTTTCTGTTCTTCCAATTATCTCCCTGTTATTTAAACCCTGACTTCTAATCACTACAGAAATCCGGTAATTGCTAAGGATTATCCTCTGGCTAAAGGTTTTTCTTACAACTGATCTACATTAGTTACATTTTCCAGGAGCTGACACATGTGAAAAAAATCAGTTGAAATATATCTGTCTTTTGTTTAAAAAGATACATATGTTTGTGTTTGATTGATTGTTCAATTACACCACTTAGCATCAGAGCAAAGCAGTGCAGGATTCTCCAGTTGCTCATCATCCAGTCGCTCATCATCCAGTCGCTCATCATCCAGTTGCTCATCATCAAGTGGAGTGGACGGTGGAGTGAGCAAAGCACATGTGAATAATTACATCGATAACCTACCATACGTTGTTCTTCGTTTGAAAAATCCCATTCCCAAGGACTTCGCTGAAAGAGTTAAGAAGGCAATGAAGTCGAAAAAAAAGTATCACGTCTTGACGTATAACTGTCTGCACTTTGCCCTGGAGCTGCTGGGGGTGAGCACATACTACTTTTCATGTATCTTTTACATACAATAATGACATATTCATACATAAAAGTACTAAGTGGAGCTTTTGTCCTTTCTACAGCTAACACTGTCTCTTCCACAACAGTATAGTACAACAGCTCTTTTAAACATCTAACCCTTCTGTGTGTGGAAAATAACTGTACTAAACACTGAAGTACTGTTTGATTTAATAACGTTAAGTAAATGTCTTTTAAAGGGGTCATCATGAAGAACGTCTCAGTTACGTATGTAACCCTCGTTCCCTGAAGGAAGGGAACGGAGACGTTACGTCAGTTACTGATGAAATGGGGGTTTCGCTTAGAAGCCAATCGCCTTTGAGCTCTACAAAACGAGCCAATGTCATGAAGATGCCATGGGTCTGCGGAATTTGCATAACGCAACCCCGCCCCACCGCGTGGGTATAAAGGGCGTTGTGTGGCAATCTCGCATTGTTACCTGCTGAAGAGCCGAGGCATGAGCGTCCGGCCGTTCCAGCGGTACAGCGGAAGTGGCATGGGGACCCTTCCTTCAGGAAACGAGGGTTACATACGTAACCGAGACGTTCCCTTTCAGTCAGTACACTACGAGTTATGTCAGTTACTGACGAAATGGGGGTCCCAATACAATCTCGCCACGACGGCTGTCTTCCAGTGTCCTGCGCTGACCAGGGCTCCCTGCCGTGAGTCTTAGCACAAACGAGGGGCTAGGCTCAACGCTGATACCAAGGTACACTGGGAAGCATATCCCACGTGGAGAAATGCAACACAATGCTTGCCCGAAGGGAGGACTTAAGAATACACATATGACCCCATAAGGACTGCATATGGAGCACTCTGGGGTATCCAGCCGCAGGTGGAAAGTTTTTCAACCCCAGGTGTGGCAAGGTGTCTTGCCAAGGGAAGACACGTGCTCAGAGAGACTTACCGTGGAAATACACATGTGGGGGTTGCCCAACGGGGGAACCATGGACACGGAGGCACCTAGCCGAACACGAGGGCTGACCAAGCGGGCATGCACTCTGGTGTCGACATCAGCAGTGCTGGAGGAGCTCAGGGCTTACTGGGAAGCTCACCTGAGAAAAAATGCGCACGCATCCAGTCCGTGGAGTGGAATGGCGCAGCAAGCGAAGACACCTGAGCTTGTCCAGTTACTGGCCACTTGGGGCGGGTACACGAGCGGACACAGGCTCCACTCGGAGATTATAAAATCTTGCGAATGTGTTGGGTGTCGCCCAGCCTGCAGCTCTACAAATGTCTGTCAGCGAGGCGCCACGCGCTAAAGCCCAAGAAGAAGCAACACTCCTAGTGGAGTGTGCTCTAACCCCAAGGGGGCATGGCATGCCCTGAACCTGATATGCCAGGACAATGGCGTCCACTATCCAGTGAGACAACCTCTGCTTGGAGAGAGCCTTCCCTTTCTGCTGCCCTCCGTAACAGACAAAGAGCTGGTCTGAGGTCCTGAAACACTGCGTCCGGTCTACGTAAGCGCGAAGGGCGTGTACTGGACAGAGCAGTGCCAAGGCTGGGTCTGCTTCCTCCACAGGCAGCGCTTGCAGGTTCACCACCTGATCCCTGAAGGGAGTGGTGGGAACCTTGGGCACGAGAATTGAGAATTGGGAATTGGCCGGCCCGAATTCCAGGCACACTTCGTCAACCGAAAATGCCTGCAGGTCCCCTACCCTCTTGATGGAAGCCAGAGCAATCAAGAGCGCCACTTTCATTGAAAGGAACTTCAGCTCCACAGACTGCAGAGGCTCAAAGGGAGCTTTCTGCAGGGCAGATAAAACCACTGCAAGATCCCAAGAGGGTATTTGAGGAGGACGAGGAGGATTTAATCTCCTCGCTCCTCTAAGGAACCTGCTGACCAGGTCGTGCTGACCTACCGTTTTTGAATCCACCAGGTCATGATGAGCCGAAATCGCGGCCACATAGACCTTCAGGGTGAAGGGAGACAGCCTTCGCTCCAACCCTTCTTTGGAGGAAGGAAAGCACGGACCCGATTGAGCATTTCGTGGGGTCTTCTCGGCGAGAAGAGCACCAGGTGACGAAGAGGTTCCACTTCAGCGCATAGGCCTGTCTCGTGGACAAGGCCCTAGCGGAAGTGATGGTAGCCGCCACTTGAGGTGGCAGGGTACTCAAACCTACCGCGTCGGGACGTGGGTGCCATACGGTGCCCCGTCTCTGAGTAAGGAGGTCCTTCCTCAGAGGGATCGACCAGGGAGGGGCTGTCGCAAGGAGTATGAGTTCTGTGAACCAGGTCCGGCCGGGCCAATATGTGCATCGCCAAACTGTTCCCAAATCTGCTGAACCGTCTAGGGATGGAGTCTCCATTCCCCCGGAAGCGGCTGAAACCGTGACAGCTCGTCGGCTGCACGAATCAGTTCTCCCGGGATGTGAATGGCATGAAGCGACCTCAGATGCTTCTGACTCCATAGGAGGAGATGGCGGGCGAGTTGCGACATCCGGCGGGAGCGTAGACCACCTTGTCGGTTGATGTACGCTACTGTCGCCGTGCTGTCTGAATGGACCAGTATGTGCTTGTCCTTGAGCAGGGCTCGGAAGCGGTGCAGGGCAAGACGTACGGCCAGCAACTCGAGGCAATTGACATGCCATAGGCGCTGGGGTCCTTTCCAGGAGCCCGCGGCAGCATGTCCATTGCACATGGCACCCCAGCCCGTGGCAGAGGCATCTGTTGTTACAACAACATGCCTGGAAACTCATTCTAGGGGAACACCTGCCCGTAGAAAACTGAGGTTCGCCCACGGGGTAAAGGTCTGATGGCAGGCCCGAGTAATTGGGACCCGCAGCGTGCCGTGTTGCCATGCCCATCTCGGGACTCGATCGCGGAGCCAGTGCTGAAGCGGTCTCATATGAAGCAAACCAAGCGGCGTTACCGTGGCTGCGGATGCCATATGCCCCAGGAGCCTCTGAAAATATTTCAGTGGAACCGCACTCTTGCCCTCGAACTGGCGAAGACAAGTCAGCAGTGACTGCGCGCGCTCGCTCATAAGCTGCGCGTACATGGCGACCGAGTCGATTTCCATACCGAGAAAAGAGATCCTCTGCACTGGGGAGAGTTTGCTCTTTTCCCAGTTGACCTGAAGGCCCAGACGGGGGAGGTGCTGAAGCACCAGGTCCCTGTGTTCGCAAACCTGATCCCGAGAGTGGCCTAGAATCAGCCAGTCGTCGAGATAGTGCCTCAACGACCTTCGTAAAGACGCGAGGGGACAGGGCTAGCCCGAATGGGAGAACCGTGTACTGATATGCCTGCCCCTCGAAGGCAAACCGTAGAAACGGTCTGTGTCGAGGAAGAATGGAGACATGAAAGTACTCGTTCTTCAGGTCGATCGCTGCAAACCAATCCAGTGGATGAACGCATTCGAAAATGCGTTTGGCTGTCAACATCCTGAATGGAAGCCTGTGAAGGGTTCGGTTCAAGATGCGCAGGTCCAGTATTGGCCGTAACCCACCGGTTTTCTTGGGTACAATGAAGTAAGGGCTGTAGAAGCTGGACTCCATCTGGGCTGGAGGGACGATCTCGACCGCACACTTCGCCAGTAGGGTGGCGACCTCCGCACGCATGACAGGGGCATTGCCACCCACCATGGTATAGCGGACTCCCCTTTCAGGGAGGAGACCGTGCAAACTGAATCGCATAGCCGAACCTGATGGTGCGAGCGAGCCAGCTGGACAGATTGGGAAGCGCTAGCCAGGCTCCCAGAAACTGTACCAACGGGGTCAAGCGGACCACAGGCATACCCCCGATGGGGCAGCGAGGCGGAATGACCGGCCCAGACATGGGAGACGTGGGAGCGTCCTGAGGTGTGGGCGGGGTCGAATTCCGCGCCCTGACAGAGGAGACCAGGGAAGGACCAGCGTTCCACGGGGGTCTCGTCTGCCAGGGGGTTGGCGACAGAGGGGGCCCAGAGTGGCGAGGCTGCTTGGCGCACCCAGAACGGAGCACGGGCGAGACATCTTGAAAAAGACGTGCCACGTGCAGCTCTTTTAGAGAGGAGTCTTTGCTCTGCAGAATGCCGAAGCGCCTAGGGAGAACACACACGCTGTGCTAGATCACTGCACAGATCAGACAGGAATGCGGAACTCGCTAGAACGTGCCGTAACACCAACACTCTGGAGAGACACTCGTCTTGAAGAGAAAAACGCTCAGGCGGTAACACTCGGCTCTGAAGCAAAAACATAATGCAAGATTGCCACGCAACAATCGTTATGCAAATTCCGCAGACCCATGGCATCTTCATGCCATTGGCTCGTTTTGTAGAGCTCAAAGGCGATTGGCTTCTAAGCGAAACCCCCATTTCGTCAGTAACTGACGTAACTCGTAGTGTACTGACTGAAAGGGAACCCATGTTCACTTGGACCCTTACTTGGATTGTGTTTTTAATATACACTATATAATAAAGTATGAACAACAAATATAATGCATTCAAATGTTAAAATATGCTACCTACTCCACTTTCCTGCAACACTGCAAATGTTAAAAAGCTTTCTTTGTATTGAGCTAACAGATCAGTCTGATGTTTGACCTCTTGAAAAATGCCCATTAACAACAAATGTCCTTCATGATAAATACATGAAACTGCAAGTATTTCCACTGATTTATCTTATTCATATTTCTCATTTTTCTTATAGACCATGAGACAATGACAATGATGAAGCAGGAGAAAAAAATGCTGTACTCTACAGATTTTGACTTTCATTCTCTTAAATATGTGATATCCAGAAAATGATCTTTTACATCTAGCTTAATCCACTCACTGACTCTTGATACATGACAAACCACAACAATTTTGAAATGTACACAATTGTTAAAAATTAAACAGCAATGAAAACAAAATCAGTGTGGGAAATCAAGTTTTTTGCTTGCTAAACTGAATAAACTGAAAGGTATTTTTTTTTTTTTTTTTAAACATTCCTGTCCTACTTTTTAAATATCGATAAAAGAAATAAAGCATGATACATCCCATTAATGAGAACATAACAAGCATGCAGAAGCGGAGAACGACATTCTTGTAAACTTTTTTGCTGAGAAGACCAGGGGACTCATTTATAAAATGTTGTGTACATTTGATCTTACGATCATTTCTCAAATGTACGTACTGTACGTGTGATTTAGAGAATGAACGTCAGCACAGAAAACACATGTACACCCCTTTTTCAGATGTAAAATCTATCAATCGCAAATGATTGTTTTGTATTCAGTTCTCCGCCTTGTAAACAGTTCTTGTTTAACATCATTAGCATATCAAAGTCAACGTCCAGATCCTTTACTTGAGAATGGTGTACGACTGGAGAAACTGCAAGAACTGGAAGAGATGGCGACTATCTGAGAAAACAAAGGAGATTAACATTTGAACTCCCTTGCGAAATTAGCATCCCGATCCGAGACGCAATCACACTGAGTCGATCACACCTCAGTACTGTCTTAATGTACATCTCATCCCCTTTACCCCCTCTTCCTACATCTCTCCTCTCCACATATTGAGATGACTTTGTAAGCTCCACCTACTTGGCCCAACGTAGGAATCCTGCAACTGGTTGAAGGACTTCTGCATGTATGTCTTTTCTGGCGCTTCTGGAAGTATCACTTTAATTTATTAAAATGTGAAGATCCAATTTTCAATCTGACTCCATGAATAATTTAATCTGACTCTAATTGTATGTGATTTCGTTAAGTTTGTTACGTTTATAAATTAACGGCTGATCAAAGGATTAGTTGTGATTTAATTTAGAGCGATGATTTTCTTAGTATCTCTTATTTTTAAATATTCGTTCATCAAGGCACCCAATATCACTCAGAGACTTAATGCTCGCGAATTACATTAGCTCACGGACACAAACTCGCCAGTTCTGATGTGCGCTCCATGCTTCGGGGGGGGGGGGGGATCGGGGGGGGATCGGGGGGGGATCGGGGGGGATCAGGGGGGGGGGGGGGATCGGGGGGGGGGGATAAGAGGGGGGGATAAGACTGGCCAGGTGGGGTCTTGTTTTCTCTTGTAGATCTCCTATTCAGATGAGAGAAGTTTTATTGTCTTATTGCAGATTAGACTTCTTGAGTTCATGCTCAGGTGAAATCCATCCTTACAGTCCGCCCTCGGTCCCTTGGGGCAGATTCAGAGCAGTCCCTGAGGGGCCACTTTCAGGGATTTCTTGACGTTTGCTTTACAGCTGCAGTTTTCTTAGGGCTGGTACCTGTAATGGGCTGAGTGCGATGGCCACGTTGGTTGAAGTGCGCATCGCTCGAAGAAGACATCTGAAGTAACAGCACTGGCAGAGTGTGAATAAGAAGATGAGCACACTGATGATGGCACATCCACGGAACATCCAGTCCCACCATGTGTAAGCATACCATGCTGAGCGGGTAGAGGAACTGGACAGGATCTCTGCAGTCTTTTTCGCCAGATTTGCTTCTACTTGTGCTTGGTTGAAATGGTATTCAGTCTGCAAGATCATTTCTTGTATTAAGTCCATTGTATTGACCAAATCTTGTGTGCTTTGTTCATAAAAAGTGTCCTCCCACCAGGGGGAAACGTCTGTGTCCATTGGCACCCTTCCCAGGATGTTTATCTGACCCATTGAAAAGTCCTCTTTCACTTCTAAACAGAAAGTGTGGTTCGCAGGGCAGGTCAGACCTCCGTAGGTGAAGGAATTCATCTCACTGACGACGCACCACTGTGTGTGAGACACTTGAACAGCATCAGAATGACCATGCAATGACTGGACGTTAACAAGCTTAGAGTCATTAGGAGAAAAAGGTTGTAAAGTGTTGCAAGTGCAAATAATGTAACTTGATGTTTCATGACAACAGGTGCGAGTGGTAAACAAGTTTTCAGTGCCCTTCAAAGTCATATACCCCATAAGATGGTCCCATTTAATGATCTGATCCTTCACTACAACGCCAATAGAGCGTATGGTAGTGGAATCTAGGTAAACCTGATCTGGGTGAATTAAAGGGAAAGTGGCAAAGAACCCAATACAGCCAGTACATTCATTTCCAGTATACATCATTAACGTTGATAATAATTCAGAGTAATTAATATTCTTCATTTTCTCTGATGCAAGCCATCTATGCAGATCTAAGATTTCAATAAGATCAATTAAAACATGTCTAGGTGTCTTATGGAGACTAAGATCTAAAATCTCTTGTCTTGCTGCAGTAAACAAATCTTGTGCATACAACCTACAGGCCAAGTCATGCTCGATGGTACGGGTCTGATTGAAAATTGTCTGGCTGGTCGTCAGAAGCGCCTGCGCTTCAGATCTGACCGCTTTGATAATATTCTCATTACTATTGGTGATGTGTTGAAAACCAGTGGCCACCTGATTTGCCAACCATGTTGAAGATTGAGATTGACCTGTTATTTTGTAGGTGTTGGATATATAATTGACTGAACCAAAAAGGCCTGCTATATTTCCAAAAAGGTCTCGTTTAGTGCGAGCAGGTGGAATTTGAACTGCAAGTCTATTTTTGTAATCAGAAACTAAATCATCGATGCGTGACTGTAGCCATGTGTATGTTTTGTCATTAATATTACAGTGTTTTACATAAGCAGACAAAATATTAGAGATGTTATACGTCACATGTGTTATCACAAGATTGACATCATGAAGCAACGTCTTATTTACATTTCCTTTGATCAGACCACCCGGAGGGGTGGGATGTAATTTTGGACACTGTGTGGATTTCCTGTAGCCACAGGTAGTCAAATTAAAACAATGGTGTAGGGGGCCATGTGACTATTTCTTTGTATGTAATTGGAGTGTAATATGTGAATGGCCCCTTGGTATATTTCCATACCCATCTCTCGCATCCTAGGGTGTGTGTGAGTGTGATGCGTTGTCCTAATTCGATGCAGGTTGGTCCGGATACCCTCCTGGCGTCCGGCCTTCATGGAATTGCAGTGATCGTCCTGAGAAGGAAGATGATCATAATTAATTCACTGAACCTTTGAACGGTTTACACTGAGACATGTGGTACCATCTTAATTTTCCTCTGATTGTCACGGCCACGCAGCTGTTACAAACAGCTTTAATTTCATAGGGCCCGTGCCATCTAGGGGAATATGCGTTTTGTTTTACAAAGACACGTACCATCACCACATCTCCTTCTGAAAATTTTGTTTCAGAGATTGGGTTAAATTGTGCATCATTTGACAGGTCTGACTTTTGTTGTTTCAGTACAGCCTGTGTGTGCAGCACCTTCAATCTTTCTTGCAATTTCACCAACACAGTCTGCTGAGTTGCAAGCATGAGGGGCCCCAGGTCTGCTGGGGAAATTTCTGGATCAATAGGCAACTTCATCACCCTTCCAGTCATAAGCTCATATGGGCTAATGCCTGTAGCTTTTGATGGGGTTGCTCGCAGCACAGTCAGAACTGTGGGTAAGACATCAATCCACCTGTTTTGGTGTTGTGCTATCTGTTTTGCAATATTTTCCTTTATGGTGCGAGTGGCACGTTCAACAATTCCAGAACTTTGTGGTCTATATGGAATGTGGAATTTTTGCTTGATGTTTAGCATTTTGCACATATTTTTCATGACTTGTCCAGTAAAATGAGTCCCCTGATCGGATTCAATTTGAATTGGTGCTCCCCAAAGAGGGATGATTTGGTTCGCCATCACAGGTGCCACAGTATTTGCCGTGTTATTACGAGTGGGAATTGCTTCAACACATTTTGAGAATTTATCAATTATCACGAGGCAATAACGATACCCCCCTTTGGTACTGGATAGCAGACCAATGAGATCCAATTGTAAGGACTCCCAGGGCCCTTTTGGTGGTTCTGGCCTACGTAGGTTTGTTCGGCCTTGTTTTCCCTGGTTAATGGCACACACCATGCAGGTGTTGCACCATCTTTCAATGTCGGCTGTCATTCCCTGCCACCAAAACTGATTTTGTATCAACTGTGCTGTTTTTGTTGCCGATACATGCGCATAATCATGATATAATTTGATTATTGGTTTTTGGAGGGCTTCTGGAACAACAAATTTTCCATCTCGGATCACTATGCCTTCGATTATGTTCACCATCTGATCATGTTTCAAATGTGGTACAAGTTCTCCATCAGAGACCCACAGATCTTGTTGATACTGTTTGAGGTCAATGGGTGTGACTTGGACGGCACTTGCTACAGAAACAGAGGGTGTCTCGCTTTGCCACTGGTCGCCTTTCACTGTGGCCAGCTTCGCCAATTGATCAACAATATTATTGTTTTCATCATGCACATCTGGGTTTTTGTTGATGTGTGCACGCACTTTCACAACGGAAATGGGTGTTTCTTGCGCTTGTATTGCTTGCCATATTGACGTTATAGTGTTGCAATGTTTTATAGGCGTTCCGGCAGAAGTGAGAAATTTTCGCAACTGCCATTGAGCCATAAAATCAGTTACAACACCGAACGCATACCAACTGTCTGTATACACGCAGAGCGGTTCAGGGTGTGCCTTAATCGCTTCTAGCAATGCAATGAGTTCGGCTTCTTGTGCGGATATGTTAGATGGTAATTTAAACAACAATTGTTGTCTAGCATCTGTTTCGGGAAGATGGAGGGCCCACACTGCACATCCAGCATAAAAATGACCATTTTGACAGAATCGGGAACCATCTATGTACACAGGTGCTTGGCCTGGTATGTGTGTGGATTTCACTCAACATCCCCGAGCAGATGTGGCAAAATTTGTGTGTTCTTTATGGTAATTTCACACGCTTGAATGTCTGCTAGCCATCTCGCTAATCTTTGGGAGGAAACTCCCTTTATTTGGCCCTGTAACAGCATTCGTACAGGCGTGTGCATTGTGTGTACAACAACAGATTGAAAACCGACAATGGGTTCTGTTGTTTTTAGCATCCAATGCACCGCTAGCACATGTTGTGTACATGGGTCAAATCCTTGCTCGACCAGAGATTTTTTTCCGGCTGTAATATGCGATTGGACGCAGTTTTCCCCCATATTCCTGAGCTAAGACTCCACTTAATGTGATTTCATGCGCGTCTATTTGAATGTGGAAAACTTTTGATACGTTGTGCAATCCCAGGGCAGGCGTGGAGCACAAGCGCTGTTTCAAATCACTAAAAGCTTGTTCGTGTTCATCAGTCCATTCAAGGACATCATTTGGTTTTGTTTTTCCTTTTAGAAGCGAATATAATGGTGCCGCGGTGTTTGCAAAATCAGGGATGAATTCTCGTAAATAGTTTGCTGTTCCTAATACTTTTTGCAGTGAGTTTAAAGTATGAGGTCGAGGCAGTTCGGCAATACATTTCTTTCTGTTGTCTGTTAAGGCTCTGTGACTTTGCGTCAGAGTGTATCCTAAATACTGTACTTCCTTTAGTGCAATTTGGGCTTTTTCTTTGTTCATTTTAAAGCCTGCGTCACCTAACACCTGTAACACTTCGTCAACCACCTGCAAGTGGTTCTCAAGTGGTTCTTCTGTGGCTATCAGAATGTCGTCTGCATAGTGAACGACCTTGCCAGTCCATAGTAAGGGACTGAGCACATCTGCCACAGCTCTGTGAAAAATGGCTGGGTTGTTGTGAAGGCCCTGTGGCATTCGTTCCCATGTATACTGCATTTGATTTACAGTAAACGCTAACTTCCATTGGTCTTCTCGTTTAACTTTAAGAGACCAGAAACCATTTTTGATGTCAAGCACTGTGAACCACGAAGCATTGGTTGAAACTTGTGATAAGATTGTAGCTGGATTTGCCACTATTGGTGTTGCTTTGGCTAAAACTTTGTTGAGACGCTGATAATCAATGCACAGATGCCATTTACCGTTAGGTTTTGGCACTGGCAAACACGGGGAGTTTGTAGTTGAACTGCATCGCCGAACTATTCCTCTTGCCTCAAGCTGTTGTACTATCTCATGAACAGCAACCCCCGCCTCTGGCTTGATGCGGTATTGTTTTTGCGGGGGAGGGGGCTCTCCCTCGATGCATACCTCAAAGTCAACAAGGCCGCAGTCGTGTTCATGATTAGCCCAAACATTGCTGTGTTTGCTGATGACAAGTTGAATTGGATCTGTACTGGATATAGACATAACGTTTGCATTGCCTTTAGGCAAGCATCTCTTTGTAGTTTTATTCATTTGTAGTTCAATTTGTTTTTCAAAACAATGAATCACAAAGCCATGCTTTCTCATAATGTCCATTCCCAGCACAGTTCCTTCACTATTATCTGGTAAATACCAGAATTGTTCTTTTAGCACTACCATGCCCAGATCGAGTTTAACTGGTTTTGTTTGCGTTGCGGTCATCAAAGTATCGCCTATACCTTTAATTTGAATTGTTCTCGTGCTTAGGGGTAACGGAAGGTTTGTGCAAGAGCAGGCGGAATCAATGAGAATGTTAACTAACCGGCCTCCAAGATTAGCTCGTATTTTGATTTGGTTACCGCCGGTGACAATGTTTCCTATAGCAACGGAGGCCACGCGCCCCTATTGGGGTTTGCTATATTTCGCTAGCAGGGTAGTGAGCTCTGCCTGCAATTTGTTATACGGGCTATCTTGGTTCTGTGTTTTTTCTTCATTTTGCTTTAAGCTGTTTTCTGAAGTATTATCCCCTGCAATCAAATCCCCTAAACGCCTGAGAATTTCACTGTCATTTTTAGAGTGCATTCCTTGATTGTTTTGCACTCGTTTCAATCTAAAACAGTTCTGGATAGTGTGGTTATTCTTCTTACAATAATGGCATCGATGTTGAGATTTAGGGTCAGGATGTTTAGCACCTTTTCCTTCGGCTAACCATTGTGTTGTTGCGACGAAATGAGCTTTGGTTTGTTTCAGTCTGTTTTCTATTTTGGAAGCCCAATCCTCCAATGACCGGTCGGTATTCTCAGGTGGATCGGCTCCGTGAACTAATGCCTGCTGTATATGGGGACCGGCGTTTTTTTTCAGTTGTAGTAAAACTTCCTGATCACGCTGTGCATCTTCTAACCCTGAGTACTCTTTGTATGTCACCCATAAGCGTTCAGCATAAATTTCAAACGGCTCTTTGTTGGCCTGTTTTATCTCTAAAATTCTATTCCACTCAGCGTGTGTTGGTCCCCTTAACTCTAATAGAGTTTCTTTCAATCTTTCATACACTTCATCATCTACCTCATCTTCCTGTTTTATTACAATTTCTCCATTTCTCAACTCACGGGGCATTTTTGGTTTCAGCTCGTCTGGAATAGTAAGGAGGGCTACTTGCCAAACATCTCTGACCTCTAATTTGTACACAGATGCCTGTAACATTAAGTTGTCCCAGTAGGGTTGGAAAGGGCCTTTTCGTGGCATCATTCCCACAACTTCTTTGTGTTTGGTGCATTCTTCGCAAGTTTAAGGGCGGCTAATGGTAGTGACTTCATCATCTGCATTCGTCATTGTTTTAAGCACAGCAATTTTCACTGGTTTTCGGAGAACCGAGCCTGATTTAATTCGAGTCATTATGGGACTACGTTGTTTCGGCTCTTCGGGCCTGTTTTGCTCATTCGCGGGTCCTGGAGAAAGCTCACGCTCTCTCAGGTCTAGATGGACTTGCATACCGCTTGATAGAGCTGCAACATCATCTTCATCGCTATCGCTATTTATCTCGCTACCAATTTTACTATTTATCGCTGCGACTTTGACCGCAGATACAGGAAATCCTACTGATTCACAACACTCCTCGAGCGCAGATGTGTATTTTTTATCTAATCGAAGCTTATCTAATGTGATTCCATCGCGTTGCCCTGTCTCGCCCAAGTTTGTTTATCATACACAGATGCTTCGACCTGTGCTGAGCTTTTTCAGCTCGTCTGATCGCTGCGTTTCTAGCTCTTTTATGTTTGCTATCACGCGTTCGTTTTGTGCAATAGTTGCCAAATCATTTCGACGTAGCATATAGACGATTGCGACCAGAATTTTCTTAAAAGGAGCCTTAGTTTCCAATTTTCAGCCCTCAGTAACGTACCAAGCTAAAATTTGATCATTGTTCCAATCAAAATCTACTCCCTTGTTACACAAGCGAAAAAGGAGATCTTTAATTTGCAATGCAAGAGTTTCCATTACATCCTTATCTACACTCGAACTACCATTTCCCTGATAAGCCATGCTGTTTTCTAATAATCTTAAACACCACAGGATTTCTACGGTCTCCGGTCTATTGTGGGTATACCGACCTGTTCCACAAATGTGTCTATATTGGGTGCATCTAGGTTTCAAATCAAATCAAATCAAATCACTTTTATTTATATAGCGCTTTTTACAATGGCAATTGTTGCAAAGCAGCTTCACAGTGGTAACAGGAAAATAATGCAACGGAATTTGATTCGGCTGTACAGCCGCTCTGGTGAAAACGGTGATGTCATCCAGCTCATTTCAATTATCATATAGTGTCAATGCGGGCAGATCAGTAATATAGTTGAAATTTAGGTGTCCCCAACTGAGCAAGCCAAAAGCCAAAGGCGACGGTGGCAAGGAACCAAAACTCCTTCAGGGCCAGAATGGAGAAAAAAACCTTGGGAGAAACCAGGCTCAGTCGGGGTGCCAGTTCTCCTCTGGCCGACGAACAAATAGTGTATGATTATGATTCTGGCAACATTACAGGTCAGAAGTCATATTAGATCAATAGATATTCGTAGGATTATTCGAAAGATTGGAGTTGTCACGCCGGGGATGGGTTTAATGAGGATGTCGTGTCGATGCGGCATTTACAGGGGGGAGTTTAATTGACACTATTGTCTCTACAGACATTTCAGGGATATGGTCGTCATGTCCAGGCTAAGGTCCACCATCTGGTCTGGATACGGCCCGGATCCGGCCGACTGCAGTAAACCTCGGGATAAACAGAGAGACTAACATTAGCGTAGATGCCATTCTTCTTATGATGTAACGAGTACATCAGGTGTTATTGGAATTGTTCCCGGTTCCGGCTGACCTAGTTAATGCAGCCTAAAACAATCATTTAACTGATTTGAATAATAGAAATTAAAAATGTTTTATGTGTATGCCATAGTAAAGAGATGTGTTTTTAGTCTAGATTTAAACTGACAGAGTGTGTCTGCTTCCCGAACAATGCTAGGAGTTTAGGTGCTAAATAGGAAAAGGATCGACTGCCTGCAGTTGATTTTGATATTCTAGCTATTATCAACTGGCCAGAATTTTGAGATCGCAATAGACGTGATGGAGTATAATGCGTTAAGAGCTCGCTCAAGTACTGGGGCGCTAAACCATTTAGTGCTTTGTAAGTAATCAGCAAGATTTTAAAATGTATACAATGTTTAATAGGGAGCCAATGCAGTGTTGCCAGAACCGGGCTAATATGGTCATACTTCCTGGTTCTAGTAAGAACTCGAGCTGCTGCGTTTTGGACAAGCTGCAGTTTATTTATTAAGCGAGCAGGGCAACCACCCAGTAGAGCATTACAATAATCTAGCCTTGAGGTCATGAACGCATGAACTAACTGTTCAGCATTTTGCATTGAAAGCATGTGCCGTAATTTAGATATATTTTTAAGATGGTAGAATGCAGTTTTACAGATGCTAGAAACGTGGCTTTCAAATGAGAGATTGGTATCAAAGAGCACACCCAGGTTCCTAACTGACGACGAGGACTTGACAGAGCAGCCATCGAGTGTTAGACAGTATTCTAGGTTACTACTTGTGGAGTTTTTTTGTCCAATGATTAAAAATTCAGTTTTTTCTGAATTAAGTTGCAGGAATTTACTAGTCATCCAATTTTTTATATCAGCTATGCATTCTGTTAATCTTGTGAATTGGTAAGTTTCGTCAGGGCGTGAAGAAATATAGAGCTGAGTATCGTCAGCATAACAATGAAAATTAACGCCATGCTTCCTAATAATATCTCCCAGTGGTAGCATGTACAGGGTGAAAAGCAACGGTCCTAGCACTGAGCCCTGCGGTACTCCATACTGAACTTGTGTTCGGTGTGACATCTCTTCATTTACTTCTACAAACTGATAACGGTCAGATAAGTATGATTTAAACCATGCCAATGAAATTCCACTAATGCCAACATAATTTTCGAGTCTATTCAAAAGAATGTTGTGGTCGATAGTATCGAATGCAGTGCTAAGATCGAGTAACACTAATAGAGATATACAACCACGATCGGATGATAAGAGTAAATCATTTGTAACTCTATTGAGAGCAGTCTCAGTACTATAATACAGTCTAAATCCTGACTGGAAATCCTCACAGATACCATTTCTTTCTAAAAAGGAACATAATTGTGAGGACACTGCCTTTTCTAGTATTTTTGACAGAAAGGGTAGATTTGAGATTGGCCTGTAATTGACTAATTTTGTAGGATCTATTTGCGTTTTTTTAATAAGTAGTTTAATAATAGCCAACTTAAAAGTTTTCGGTACATATCCTAATGTCAAGGATGAATTAATGATATTAAGGAGAGGATCTATGACCTCTGGAAGCATCTCTTTTAGTAGTTTAGTCGGTATGGGGTTGAGCATACATGTTGTTGATTTTGATGATTTAACGAGTTTAGCCAATTCTTCTTCTCCTATAGCAGTGAATGAATGTAATTTTTCCTCAGTGACACTACAATGCACTGTCTGATGTGATACTGTAGTAGACGGGTGCATGGTTATAATTTTTTTCCTAATATTATCAATCTTACAAGTAAAGAAGTTCATAAAGTCATTATTGCTGTGCTGTTTACAAACATCAGAAGGTGAAGCTTTATCTTTGGTTAATTTAGCCACTGTATCGTATAAATACCTAGGGTTGTGTTTGTTTTCTTCTAAGAGAGTCGAGAAATAAGCAGATCTAGCAGTTTTTAGGGCCTTTCTGTATGCAATCATGCTCTCTTTCCACGAAATGCGAAAAACTTCTAGTTTTGTTTTCTTCCAGCTGCGCTCCATTTTTCTGGCTGCTGTTTTAAGGGCCCGGGTGTGCTCGTTGTACCACGGCGTTGGACTATTTTCTTTATCTTCTTTAAGCGCCGGGGAGCAACTGTGTCTAAAGTGCTGGAAAAGAGAGAGTCAATAGTTTCTGTTGCAACATCGAGTTCCTCTAGGCTATCTGGGATGCTGAGGAGACGAAACTGATGAGGAAGATTATTTACAAAGAAATCTTTAGTCGCAGCAGTGATAGTCCTGCCATATTTGAAGCGAGGGGACGGCTTTGCAGCCTTTGCTAAATTAAGTGTACATGATACTAGGTAATGATCTGAGATGTCATCGCTCTGCTGCAGAATTTCAATGGTATTAACATTTATTCCATGTGACAGTATTAGGTCTAAAGTATGATTACGGCGATGAGTGGGTCCTGACACGTGTTGCCTTACTCCACTAGAGTTTAGAATGTCTCTAAATGCCAATCCCAATGCGTCTTTTTCATTGTCTACATGGATATTAAAATCACCAACAATTAGGACTTTATCTGCAGCCAGTACTAACTCTGATAGAAAATCAGCAAATTCTCTGGTAAAGTCTGTATGGTGCCCTGGTGGCCTGTATACAGTAGCCAGCACAAATGTCAAACGGGATTTATCAATTTCACTACATAACGTTACATAAAGCACCAAAACTTCAAAGGAATTATATTTGAAACTAGACTTGTGAGTAATACCGAAGATATTATTATAAATTACAGCAACACCTCCCCCTTTACCTTTCAGACGCGGCTCGTGTTTATAACAATAATCTTGGGGGGTGGACTCATTTAAAGTAATGTAATCGTCACGTTTTAGCCAGGTTTCTGTCAAACACAGCACATCTAGGTTATGATCTGTAATCAGATCATTAACAATAAGCGCTTTTGAGGAAAGGGATCGAATATTCAGCAGCCCGAGCTTTATCATTTGATCATCTGTATTATATCTGTTGTTTATTTGTTGGACATCAATTAAATTTTTACCGTTGAATGGTTTTGATGTTTTTTTGTATTTACTAATTCGTGGAACAGACACAGTCTCTATGTGATAATATCTAGGTGAAAGAGTCTCTATGTGCTGGGATTTATCTGACTTCTGTGACGTGAGACAGCTAGCAGGCGGTCGGTTAAGCCAGTCTGTCTGCTTCCTGACCTGGGCCCCAGTTAGTCAGTGTTTAGCTCTAAGACTATGTGCCAAATTACTAGAGAGAAGAGCGGCACCATCCCAGGAAGGATGAATACCATCTTTTTTCAACAGGTCAGGTCTGCCCCAAAAGCTTGAACCCTATGTTATTTTGCGGACACCACTTAGACAACCAGCCATTGAGTGATGATAGTCTGCTAAGTATCTCATCACTCCTTTTACCAGAGCTTTTTTTTTTTTTTTTTTTACCTTTTACCAGGGGATCAGAGCAAAAAACGTCATCTGCCATCGTACTTGTGAGTTTACACATCTCTTTAATGTTAATTTTGGTGATCTCTGACTGGCGAAGTCGAACATCATTTGTGCCGACGTGAATAATAATCTTAGAGAATTTACGATTAGCATTAGCCAGCACTTTTAAATTTGCTTTGATGTCAGGTGATCTGGCTCCCGGTAAACATGTGACTATGGTGGCTGGTGTCTCTATTTTCACGTTCCGTGTAATAGAATCGCCAATAACTAGGGCACTTTCAACAGGATTCTCAGTGGGTGCATCACTGAGTGGGGAGAACCTGTTTGATGTTCTAATCGGAACGGAAGAGTGGTTTTTTGATCCGCGACTATGCCGTCTCACCGTCACCCAGTTGCCCTGCTGCACGGGCTTTACAGCCGGAACCGAACAATGTACAGAGTTCACTAAGCTATTCGCATCCAAAGCAGTGTCTAAAGCTGTTACATTCTCACTACTCTCAAATAAAGTCTGGATGCGTGTCTCTAATTCTGAAATCTTCTCCGTCAGCCTGACTATCTCCTTACATTTATCACATGTGAAGCCCTGTTTGCCAACGGAGAAAGATATACTAAACATGAAACATGCAGTGCAAGTGACAATGACAGGAGAAGAAGACATGGCTTACCGTATTTGTTGATTAATTCAACTTACCACAGTTGTTTAATGAACTCAGAAAACAAGAGACCCGAGTGCAGAGATGGCAAGCTAACAGGCTAGCGAAATGCTAACGCGTGATAGTGATTTAGATTAAAAGCTAGCGGTGTCAGATTTAATGTGGTAGGCAATATTAGACAATATATGGTGATGGGTAAATTATATTTAGCAGTTTAAACAACAGGGAATGATATCAAATAAAGATTCAAAAGCAAGCAGAGCACACGCGAGCACAGCAGTCAGAAGGACAAACAGGAGGCAGACAGGAGCAATCGAAGTGTTTCCCCTCAACACTTTCTAAAAGGTAAACAAAATGGACTTACCAGGACATTTGTAGACAGAAAAGGAGAACCTCAAACCTCATGCTCACTCGGCTTGGATCTGAATTGTCGCGCCAAAAGACGTCACTCTCCTGAGACTGGGAGATCACGGAGGGCGTGGTCACCACTTTGTAAGCTCCACCTACTTGGCCCGACGTAGGAATCCAGCAGCTGGTTGAAGGACTTCTGCATGTATGTCTTTTCTGGCGCTTCTGGAAGAATCACTTTAATTTATTAAAATGTGAAGATCCAATTTTCAGTCTGACTCCATGAATAATTTAATCTGACTCTAATTGTATGTGATTTCATTAAGTTTGTTACTTTTATAAATTAACGGCTGATCAAAGGATTAGTTGTGATTTAATTTAGAGCGATGATTTTCTTAGTATCTCTTATTTTTAAATATTCGTTCATCAAGGGACCCAATATCACTCAGAGACTTAATGCTCGCGAATTACATTAGCTCACGGACACAAACTCGCCAGTTCTGATGTTAGTCAGAGGATTGCAGAGTGAATATTTTACCTTTAAGTGGTCGCACCTGCTTACTCAACAAAAAGTGTAATTTGATTAATAGACACGGAAGCTGCAACTTGCTAATACAGTAATAGTCAGAAATCGGATTATCCCGCATACTGCGCGCCATGCTTCAGTCATGGGGTCCTCGGTTTGATCTATTCTGGCAAAAGATTTGCGGAAATAAAGGACTCCACATTGATCCATACTAGAATAATGATTTCAGTAAAATACAAGATAAATCAAGATTAATGTTTATTTTAGCCAGGCAAAAACCAAATAAAGGAATTAAAAGAGATAAGGGGGGGAGATAAGATTGGCCAGGTGAGGTCTTGTTTTCTCTTGTAGATCTCCTTTTCAGATGAGAGAAGTTTTATTGTCTTATTGCAGATTAGACTTCTTGAGTTCATGCTCAGGTGAAATCCATCCTTACAACCTGAAATTCACCCAAAATCTATATGGGTTAATGTGAACAAGTCGTCAGGTCGCAGGTTTGATCTGTCTCTCCTCCTGCACGTTCTTTGTTTTTGTTTTTGTTTTGCATGTGTCGGCCGCTGGCAGCTGATCGGGCTTTGTAATCAATGTGGCCGTGCACGCGCTTACAGCTGTTTCTCATTCTTTTTTGATTTGTGTTCCTATTTCTGCCCGCTAGATTATTTCTATCTGTCCTTGCCTGCGTTTTAACATATATCTCAAGGGATCGTCTGCCTGGGTCTGAACCTCTGCCTGTTCTTGTGGACTGTGTAAACTGGCTGCCAGCTCGGATTTGGATTTTTTCCTGTTCCTGTTTATGTGAGCTGTCTTATCTGAGGGACGTGCTCATCTGTTGCTTCCTGACCTCTTCCTCTGGGATCTAGCCACCCTGCCCGTATGGACTTTAATCTTTTGCTGGGACATTGAATGACTGTTATTACTCAATAAATCACTTGAGTCACTTTTCTGCATTTGAGTCCTTTTCCTTGAGATCCCTGACATCACACACTGGCTATAGGATGGACTCAGTAGAACAGATTCCTCTTCGAGTAGCTGTCGAACTCCAGGCTTCTATGTTGGGACGTCAGTCTGAAGAACTCGCTCATGATGCATCATACCATTGATGCTTTGACTGTACGGGTTTCCGAGCTTATGGAGCAGATGCGTCATCTCCAGCCGACTCAATCCAATGTCCCAGTACCAGCGTCGCATTCTAATAGTTATGAGCCCCGTATTAATAATCCTTCTGTCTATGCAGGTGAACCAACTAACTGTCGTTCATTTATCATTCAGTGCTAAGTGGTGTTTTCACTTCAAACTCAGACTTATGCTGCTGACAGATCAAAAGTCGCTTACTTAGTTTTAGTTTTGTTGCCCTTTCAGAAAAATCTTTTTGCATCTGTGGCACCATTCAGTCAACAATAACAGCAAATAGCAAGTACAAACAAACATAAAAAAAATTACAACACAACATTGATCATTTCACAATACAAGTATAGCCACATGGACACCAACATCCCTCTCACAACAGCAGGATCACCGCCATAGGTGTACAGTGACAACTATGATATCACAGGCTTATATCATCTCCTTGCTGACTGGAAGAGCTCGTGATTGGGGTGCAGCTCTTTGGGATTCTCGTTCTCCCTGTTGTGACGACTTCAGTTTGTTCAAGACTGAGATCATAATGGTCTTTGATAGATCTGCATTTGGCAAGGAGGCTTCTCGTTTATTAGCGGCTCTGTCTCAAGGCAAGAGGTCTGTAGCAGATTTTGCTATTGAGTTTAAAACGCTGTCGGCCACGAGTGAATGGAATCCTGCAGCATTGACGGTCCGTTTTTTGGATGGTTTGGAGGAGGATATTAAGCCCGTGATCCCCCCGGAAATCTAGATGACATCATAGAGCTCGCTATTCATTTGGATGCTCGTATGGAGTTAAGGGGCGAGTACGGGGTAATACCAACTTGTCACGGGCTGACTTCTCATCTTCCCGGGCTTCCGAATTATCCAGTCCTGAACCAATGCAAATTGGAAGAATGCGTTTAACCGCTGAAGAGAGGCAACGTCGTCTTACCAAGGGGCTTTGTCTTTATTGCGGTAGTCAAGGTCATATTGCCGCGTCTTGTCCAGTAAAAGATCACGCCCGTCATTAAACAGGAGAGTCTTGGCAGGCGGCACTTCTATTTCTCCTCCAGTTGGCTCACGCACTATTATTCCTGCAACAGTTTTACAGAATGGTTCTGTTATCAGATGTTCAACATTTGTTGATTCGGGAGCAGAAGGGAATTTTATGGATTCGACCTGGGTTCATCATCAGGGTCTTCCTGTATTTGTTCTTCCGTCTCCACTCATAGCACATTCACTTAACGGATACAAGTTAATGACTGTCACCCATATTACCGGTCCGTGAGTGTTGTTATACCTGGTAACCACAGAGAGGAACTAGAATTTTACTTATTTAATTCCTCTTCTTTACCCATTGTGCGGGGCCACTCATTGTCAGGATATACACACTGGACAAGGTTAGTGAAGATCCAAACACACACTTTATTTGGGAACACAGGGCAAATGCACTTGTATCACGGTGAGAGATGGTAGATAAATAGCAGTCTTGATGGCTGTCTTACAGAGGAAGTATGGAGATGAAGAAACGGATACCTCAGCAGCCAGGATGAAAGGTAAGTAACGAAAGCCAACACTCTGGGATGAAGTCGCAAGGAGACACGAACACACTCTGGAAAAACCAAGGAGATCAGATAAGTGAGTCTTTCCTAGTGCAAGGCCAGAAAGAAATGAAGGTGAGCTGTGTGAATATATAGTGTGCTGCTGATGAGGTGATTGATGACAGGTGCGGGTGATCAGAACTCTGGTGATTGTGATCGCTGTGTGGTGGAAGTGAGAGAGCCTGGCTGATCTGTGACACCCATGGCTTTCTCTTCATAATCCGCATGTTAATTGGGCAGACAATATTATTTCATCTCGTTGTCATTCTGTTTGTCTTGGTTCTGCCCCGTCTTCTGTTTCTGTTTCTTCTGTGTTGCAGGAGGAGGCAGATCTATCTCAAGTTCCTGCTATTAACCATGATCTGTGGGCGGTCTTTAGTCGGTCCCGAGCCACTTCTCTTCCTCCACATCGACCATATGATTGCGCTATTGATCTCCTCCTGGGCACTTATCTGCCTCGCGGACGTCTCTTCTCCTTGTCTGCACCTGAGCGTTAGGCTATGGAGAAGTATTTATCTGAGTCTCTGGCAGCAGGTCTGATTCGTCCCTCTTCTTCTCCGGCAGGTGCGGGGTTCTTTTCGTGAAGAAGGATGGCTCTTTGCGCCCTTGTATTGACTATTGGGGGCTGAATGACATCACTGTTAAGAACAGGTACCCCCTGCCTTTGATGTCTACGGCTTTCGAGGTCTTGAGGGGCGCGAGATTCTTCACGAAATTGGACCTACGCAATGCTTATCAACTTGTCTGGATGAGGGAGGGGGACGAATAGAAGATGGCTTTTAATACACCTACGGGGCACTCTGAATATTTGGTTCTACCGTTCGGTCTGGCTAACGCTCCGGCCGTCTTCCAAGCGCTCGTCAATAACGTACTTCGAGATGTGATCAATGATTTTGTGTTCGTGTACCTTGATGATATTTTGATCTTTTCTCGTTCCCAAATAAATCTGTTTTGCGTTCGTCCAATTCTCCTTCTGTTTCTACTCCTGTTCCCCCTCCTCTGCTGATGATTCAGGGCGCCCCTGCCTTCACCGTCAGACGGATTCTTGATTCCAGACGCCGTGGACAGAGTTTTTAATATCTAGTGGACTGGGAGGGATATGGTCTGGAGGAGAGATCCTGGGTCCCGGCTCAGGACATACTGGACCGTTTGCTTATTTTCATCGCCGTCAGTCTCCTTCAGCTAGGGGTTCACCAGGAGGCGTCCCTGGTGGGAGGGCTACTGTCAGGTCGCAGGTTTGATCTGTCTCTCCTCCTGCACATGTTCTTTGTTTTTGTAATTGTTTTGCACGTGTCGGCCACTCGCAGCTGATCGGGCTTTGTATTCAACACGGCCGTGCATGCGCTTACAGCTGTTTCTCATTCTTTTTTGATTTGTGATCCTATTTCTGCCCGCTGGATTATTTCTATCTGTCCTTGCCTGTGCTTTAACCCCCTGGAGTCGGCCGTCACGCCGGCGTGATCAACTCGCTTTTTTTCTTATCAGTGCTAAAGAGACTCAAATAACTCTGTCGATTTTTATAATTCAGGCAAGTGTTATACATCATTATAATCTGTTAAGTTTCTATTTTTTTTGTGTACAGTCACAATAAAAACAGATTGTTGTGCTTTTTGCAAAATAAAGAAAACAAACATGATGCGCAATCTGCAGCCTCTCTTTCAAAGACGTTCATTCAGAAAGTCTTCAGAAAAGGAACTCTAACTTAGTGAACACTTGTCACACAAACATGAGACATATGTCTAAAGAAACGTTGCAATGTCAGGTTTTAAATAATGTAAATAAAATCTAAAACAAATATTCTGTGTTTATGTAATCTGTTTGAAAAGAGAGAGATGTCAGTCGTTCGCTAGTGTCTCATTATCGTCTCATTATCCGCTAATGCGCCACGCCCATGGAGCGCGCGTTCTTTTGAGATTCAAATACTGACCGATCCACGCGAGAGCACAGTCAATGCCCACATCAACTCAAATAAACAAATCAAGTGTAGTGCTATACTTTAGCTACATCGTTTTGAGACGCGTTGAGGAATAATCCTGGAATAATTTACCTCATGAAAACTGTTTATTTCTAAGAGCAACGGATTCAGCGCTGATTGTGAGGTAAGTTTATTCTGTTAATTTTCTGTGAATATTAAACGCAAAAATTGTGAAAAGTGAACAGCACGAGTAATAAAGGACACATCATTTGATGCGCAATATATCAGAAGACATGGAGTTTGTCAGAAATGATTTTGACCACTTCATTAAGTTTTGTTTTGTAGAAAGCCTTTCTATAAAGTGAATTTCGTTTTGTATAAATTGTATCTTAATTTTAATCAATGTTTTTAATATATTTGCTTCTTATTTAATAAGAAGCATAGCAGACAATAGCCGTAGTGCTGGCGTGATCATGCATTGCACGCATGTCTCATAAATGAACCAACGCTTGAAATGATATTTGAGTATTGTGTGTATCGGATAGTTTACAAAATCAAATGATTCAGAAAATGTTTGCCATTGAAATGACTGGGGAAAAAGTGTCCCAATCAACCTGAACTCACCCTATACTCTTTGAAATCATAATTGCATTGCATTTAAATCCCAAATATTTTACTTATAACATTCATCATTACCAATTATTCAGTTATTTGTATTTACTGAATACTGAATTGTGTTCAGTGTCACAATATTACTGTTTGAGCATGAGACTTATTTAAAAAAAAAAAAAAAAAAAAAAGTACACTGCCAAAAATGCTCTTCTTAGTATTTTTGTCTTGTTTCTAGTCTAAATATCTACAAATTCTTAAATCAAGATGCATTAACTAGATAAGTAAAATGACATAAGATATTTTTTCTTGTTTTGTTGAAAGTAAAATCGAAATTAAGTGAGTTTTTGCTTAAAACATGCAAAATTATCTGCCAATGGGGAAGAAAAATAATCTTGTTTCTGACTGAAATCTTGTTTCTTGTGTCTGTCCCAAAGAGAAATAAGATTATTTTTCTTACCCCATAGAAAATTTTACTTATCTAGTAAATGAATCTTGATTTAAGAATTTTTAGATATTTGGACTGGAAACAAGGAAAAATACTAAATAAGAAGAGCATTTTTTGCAGTGTAGTCAAATCTTTTGACTACAAATATAATAGGCCTTTATAATGTGCCTTTGTTGACTACATTCTAAATAAACTACAACAAAATATATTTCCTTTGTCCTGTTGCTTAGCTCTCAGTCACATACCTGAGGCTCATTCATTATGCAGCTCATTATGGGTTCTTTTGTTCTCTCAGGTGTGAATCACAGCATTATTCATGATCATTCACGTCTCTTCGCATACGGCCTTTGTAAAGAAAAAGTGTCTTACAAAATGTAAATCAATATATTGTGTTGTGGGAATAAGTAGGCACAATGATTCTCACATCAGTTTGAAGCAAAAACTCTAGGCAACAACACCCATTAGTCTAAAGTCTTGTGGACACATATCTATTGTGTGTTTTGAGGCCTTAATTTTAAATGAAAACAGCTCAGACTCCAGAGGGTTAAAGTCCATACGGGCAGGGTGGCTAGATCCCAGAGGAAGAGGTCAGGAAGCAACAGATGAACACGTCCCTCAGATAAGACAGCTCACATAAACAGGAACAGGAACAGGAAAAATTCCAAATCCGAGCTGGCAGCCAGTTTACACAGTCCAAAAGAACAGGCAGAGGTTCAGACCCAGGCAGACGATCCCTTGAGATATAAGTTAAAGCGCAGGCAAGGACAGATAGAAATAATCCAGCGGGCAGAAATAGGAACACAAATCAAAAAAGAATGAGAAACAGCTGTAAGCGCGTACACGGCCGCATTGATTACAAAGCCCGATCAGCTGCGAGTGGCCGACACGTGCAAAACAAAAACAAAGAACATGTGCAGGAGGAGAGACAGATCAAACCTGCGACCTGACAACTTGTTCACATTAACCCATATAGATCTCAATATGTGGAGAGGAGAGATGTAGGAAGAGGGGGTAAAGGGGATGAGATGTACATTAAGACAGTACTGAGGTGTGATCGACTCAGTGTGATTGCGTCTCGGATCGGGATGCTAATTTCGCAAGGGAGTTCAAATGTTAATCTCCTTTGTTTTCTCAGATAGTCGCCATCTCTTCCAGTTCTTGCAGTTTCTCCAGTCGTACACCATTCTCAAGTAAAGGATCTGGACGTTGACTTTGATATGCTAATGATGTTAAACAAGAACTGTTTACAAGGCGGAGAACTGAATACAAAACAATCATTTGCGATTGATAGATTTTACATCTGAAAAAGGGGTGTACATGTGTTTTCTGTGCTGACGTTCATTCTCTAAATCACACGTACAGTACGTACATTTGAGAAATGATCGTAAGATCAAATGTACACAACATTTTATAAATGAGTCCCCTGGTCTTCTCAGCAAAAAAGTTTACAAGAATGTCGTTCTCCGCTTCTGCATGCTTGTTATGTTCTCATTAATGGGATGTATCATGCTTTATTTCTTTTATCGATTTTTAAAAAGTAGGACAGGAATGTTTAAAAAAAAAAAAAAAAAAAAAAAAAACCACACAACACACACCTTTCAGTTTAGCAAGCAAAAAACTTGATTTCCCACACTGATTTTGTTTTCATTGCTGTTTAATTTTTAACAATTGTGTACATTTCAAAATTGTTGTGGTTTGTCATGTATCAAGAGTCAGTGAGTGGATTAAGCTAGATGTAAAAGATCATTTTCTGGATATCACATATTTAAGAGAATGAAAGTCAAAATCTGTAGAGTACAGCATTTTTTTCTCCTGCTTCATCATTGTCATTGTCTCATGGTCTATAAGAAAATTGAGAAATATGAATAAGATAAATCAGTGGAAATACTTGCAGTTTCATGTATTTATCATGAAGGACATTTGTTGTTAATGGGCATTTTTAAAGAGGTCAAACATCAGACTGATCTGTTAGCTCAATACAAAGAAAGCTTTTTAACATTTGCAGTGTTGCAGGAAAGTGGAGTAGGTAGCATATTTTAACATCTGAATGCATTATATTTGTGGTTCATACTTTATTATATACTGTATATTAAAAACACAATCCAAGTAAGGGTCCAAGTGAATATGGGTTCTTCATGACCCCTTTAAAAGACATTTACTTAACGTTATTAAATCAAACAGTACTTCAGTGTTTAGTACAGTTATTTTCCACACACAGAAGGGTTAGATGTTTAAAAGAGCTGTTGTACTATACCATTGTGGAAGAGACAGTGTTGTTAGCTGTAGAAAGGACAAAAGCTCCACTTAGTACTTTTATGTATGAATATGTCATTATTGTATGTAAAAGATACATGAAAAGTAGTATGTGCTCACCCCCAGCAGCTCCAGGGCAAAGTGCAGACAGTTATACGTCAAGACGTGATACTTTTTTTTCGACTTCATTGCCTTCTTAACTCTTTCAGCGAAGTCCTTGGGAATGGAATTTTTCAAACGAAGAACAACGTATGGTAGGTTATCGATGTAATTATTCACATGTGCTTTGCTCACTCCACCGTCCACTCCACTTGATGATGAGCAACTGGATGATGAGCGACTGGATGATGAGCAACTGGAGAATCCTGCACTGCTTTGCTCTGATGCTAAGTGGTGTAATTGAACAATCAATCAAACACAAACATATGTATCTTTTTAAACAAAAGACAGATATATTTCAACTGATTTTTTTCACATGTGTCAGCTCCTGGAAAATGTAACTAATGTAGATCAGTTGTAAGAAAAACCTTTAGCCAGAGGATAATCCTTAGCAATTACCGGATTTCTGTAGTGATTAGAAGTCAGGGTTTAAATAACAGGGAGATAATTGGAAGAACAGAAACAGGTGTGGGATTAATTAACTAATGATCAGGAACATAGACAAACGGAAACAAAGCAAACAGAGAGAAAACTGTAAAAAAAGAAAAAAAAAGAAAGAAAGTTAAAGTAATGCATTAGAAGTTAGGGGTCAAGAGCTGTGGTTGTCTAAAATTGTAATTGATTGAGATCAGACTACATTTTATGAGTAATAAATGCAGAAATCCAGGGAATTTTAAAGTTCACAAACTTTCTTTCAACAGTAACCTCAGTTAACCTTGCTCAGGATAAAATTAAGTCATATATGAAGCTTTATACTGTACATGGTAATATGGTCAAATGCATAAACTTTACTTTGAAATATGTCCAAGTGTATTACTTGTAAGTGTATATCTTGCCTGCAAAAAACTCAATGACTTCTTCGTTTCCGCAGTAAATCCCAGCATGATAAAATAGGCTGTGATCCCCTTTCTTGTTCCTCAAAATGAGATCACCTTCTCTTAGCTTTGATATTTCACGATCAGTAATGTCACCTTTGCCCTTCATAACCTGGTCAAAGTTCTCGTTGGTGCCAGATAGCAGGAGTTGACACTCTTCCCAGGTTACCATCTTGCCTAGTGAAAAATAGTGGTAACGCTTTATTGAAAACCTTTATGTATATTATAAAGGTATTCATAATTTACATTATAATGCATTATATATTTTACATTTTCATAAATAATTGTAACCGAGACGTTAAAATGCATTATACTATATGCAAATTCTGAAATAAGTATTATAATCTATTATAATGTTTGCTTTTTTGTGTAAGGTCATTTTAAACCTCTTATTGAGTGCATATATTTTACTACTCATTACAATAGAATAGTATTAAGAAATGGGAACTCATCAGTAATTCATATCACATTCCCACATATATACAGCTAATTGTTATTAAATATTTAACTACAGTGTGTTGAATAATTTGTATTAACCTTGTTTGTCCAAATGTAGAGTTAGAGAAAAATCTGAAGAAAAAAATAGTAGGACACAGTAAGTTAACAATAAAATGATTTAAACATCAAAATTTACATTTAATAACAATTTTAAAACTTCTACTTACCAATGTGATTGTTATGAAGAGTGTGTCAGTCGGTAAAAGAAAGCTGTTTTTGGGACTACACACAGTGTATAACTGCCACGTTGTTCTTTGTGGGTGTTATTACATCCGGCTTTAGAATTTACTTTCTATTTTCACTTTGACGAGAAAGAGAAAGCAAGTGAGTGAGAGAGAGAGATTCTGACCTACTTTACTCTTTAGAGTCTTTGTCTCTACTTTAAACTGAGACTTGGTCTTCGCTGATCAATATAATAGCAGTTTCACCCACACACAAACATGGTATATTTATATGATTATTGGTAATACTTTATAAGTATACAATAAAAAAAAAAAAATAGCACCTAATAATATAGCCAATACCTACTACATAGTGATTTATTGAATTATAGGCTGGGAATAAAGAGTGCAAGCTTGGTATGACCGCTTGGCCAAAAATGACATCTCCACAATTAGGTGTTTTTCATTGGGTCATGACAAAAGAAACATGGAGCGCTGTAACGCTATCACATAAAGACGAAGAATACACGGAAACAAGCTTTAATCGGATAATCCACAGAATACAGGTACGAATAATGGGTTTAATACATCCACATAACGCGCGACACCCAGGCAAAGAACAGAACCAAACAGAGATTATAAATACACAGGAACTAATGAGATGATTATCAGGACAGGTTGAAAAAAATCTTTTAGTGTGACCCCAGCATACATTTGGATTAAAGACTGTTCTCCTGGTTAATTCGTCTTTGTGAGATTTAATACCTTTCAACATGTGACACACACAATATTCTATAAATATTTAATCAAAAGTTTAAATAAAGTGCAAAGAAGCCATCACTTTTGGACACTATTGTATTTACTAATCATTTGCAAACTATTATAGTTAATAGTTTATTTATTGTAGTCTCTACTCACTACAAATCATATTTATCTGACCGTTATCAGTTTGTAGAAGTAAATGAAGAGATGTCACACCGATCACAAGTTCAGTATGGAGTACCGCAGGGCTCAGTGCTAGGACCGTTGCTTTTCACCCTGTACATGCTACCACTAGGAGATATCATTAGGAAGCATGGCGTTAGTTTTCATTGTTTATGCTGACGATACTCAGCTCTATATTTCTTCATGCCCTGACGAAATTTACCAATTCACAAGATTAAAGGAATGCATAGCTGATATAAAACATTGGATGACTAGTAATTTCCTGCAACTTAATTCTGAAAAAAACTGAATTTTTAATTATTGGACAAAAATTCTCTGCACATAGTAACCTAGAATACTGTCTAACACTCGATGGCTGCTCTGTCAAGTCCTCGTCGTCAGTTAGGAACCTGGGTGTGCTCTTTGATACCAATCTCTCATTTGAAAGCCATGTTTCTAGCATAGCATAAAACTGCATTCTACCATCTTAAAAATATATCTAAATTACGGCACATGCTTTCAATGCAAAATGCTGAACAGTTAGTTCATGCGTTCATGATCTCAAGGCTAGATTATTGTAATGCTCTACTGGGTGGTTGCCCTGCACGCTTAACCTCTTTGCAGGCAAAGATCGCCGACGGCCACAGATTACTGTTGTTCAACATTCACTGCTCGTTAAAACATCACACTCTTACTTGATCTGAGTATCATTAGAAAGATTAAAGACTCCAGCTTCGATATTTGACCACTGTTTATGATAAAACTGGGTTGCAGTGACATTAATTTCTTAATTTATGTCAGGAGTGCAAAATAATCAATCTGTAATGTAAGATATTTTGATATGAATATCACACGCATATGAAGTCAGTCACCTCTGCTGAGGTTTATTTCTGTTCATATCCATGCACTATTGTCACGATTCACCAGTGAGAGTGCCCCTGATTATCACCAGAGGGCACTCCACCCTGGACTGTCATTCCATCAAAGACTACATTATCCATTATCCTTTGCCCGGACTCATCAGCACTCATTGTTTACACCTGTGTCTCATTTACCTCATTACCTCAGCCTATATATACCATGTTCACCTTGTCATTCACTGCAAAGTCTTGTTTGTTGTATCACTGCATTTCTGAGCGTTTTCCCTGGTTTCTTGTCTCTTGGTTTTGGATTACTTGCCCATTCCGTGGATTACCCTTTTGCCTGTCTCTCCTGTTTTGTTTGCCTGTTTGGACTGCTTGCATGTGTATGACCTTTTGCCAGTCTTTTGACTACGATTGTGGATTTTCCTTTAATAAAGCTGCACTTGGATTCTCAGCCTTAAGTCTCGGAGCAGTACGTTACAGAAGACTTCGCCGCAACAATTAATCCAGCAGCAAGAATCCTGTGTCTCCGGCAAAGAGATCGTCCTATCGAGGACTATGTAGAGGACTTTATTGAGCTGGCACATTTGACTTTAATGGACGACGTATGCCTAATGATATTTTTCCGGGGAGGACTATCTGAGCCGCTCAGTTTGATCATGCCTTTGCATGATCCTAATTGGTCTCTGAAAAATTACATTGACATTGCATTGCAACTGAGCGGCTCTGCTTTTACAGTGGGTATCATGGAGGAGGATAGTGACATTCCCACTGCATCTGCTAAGCATGTGTCTTCGGACAACATGGCCACCATTCCAGAGTCTCGTTCCGTCATGGCTGCCGTCTAGGTTCCAGCGATGTCTCCTGTCCACTTTCAGTGTCCAGCGACGTCTCCTGTCCACTTTCAGTGTCCAGCGACGTCTCCTGTCCACGTCCAGGGTTCAGCGACATCTCCAGCCACTGACCAGCGCCGAGAGATGGCTCCACCCACTGACCAGCGCCCAGAGATGGCCCCAGCCCGTGACCAGCGTCCAGAGAGGGCTCCAGCCCGTGACCAGCGTCCAGAGAGGGCTCCGTCTCCTTCCGTCCCAAGTCCAGAGAGGGCTCCGTCTCCTGTCCCTCCTGTCCTCGCTCTAGAGTCCGTAGTGCCTCCCAAGAAGACCTTGAGTGGGGGCTACCCATCCATAGAGGCTGACCCTGAAGGGTCTGTGCCGCCATGGCTCCCTGAACTGCCCGAGCCACCATGGTCTATTGAACTACCTGCACCCCCATGGTCCCCTGAACTACCTGCACTGCTGTGGTGGTCGTCTGCTCCGCCATGGGGGGCTTCAAGCCCACCTGCAGGTCCGTCTGTTCAGCCTGATCTACCTGTGCCACCCTGGTCATCTGCCAGGCCTGCTCCACCCTGGCTGCCTGCGCCACCTTGGTCATCTGCCCAGCCTTCTTCGCCTTGGTCGCCTGCCCTGCCTGTGCCACCCTGGACATCTGTCCGGCCTGTGCCACCTTGGTCATTTACCTGGCCTGCTCCGCCCTGGCTGCCTGCTCTGCTTCCGCTCCACGGGCCTGGCCCTCCATCCCGCCCCCGGGTCCGCCTCCGCTCCACCTCCCTCCTGGACAATTTTAGGAGTGTCTGGAAGCCGCTCCTTTGAGGGGGGGGCTATGTCACGATTCACCAGTGAGAGTGCCCCTGATTATCACCAGAGGGCACTCCACCCCGGACTGTCATTCCATCAAAGACTACATTATCAATTATCTTTTGCCCAGACTCATCAGCACTCATTGTTTACACCTGTGTCTCATTTACCTCATTACCTCAGCCTATATATATCATGTTCACCTTGTCATTCACTGCAAAGTCTTGTTTGTTGTATCACTGCATTTCTGAGCGTTTTCCCTGGTTTCTTGTCTCTTGGTTTTGGATTACTTGCCCATTCCGTGGATTACCCTTTTGCCTGTCTCTCCTGTTTTGTTTGCCTGTTTGGACTGCTTGCATGTGTATGACCTTTTGCCAGTCTTTTGACTACGATTGTGGATTTTCCTTTAATAAAGCTGCACTTGGATTCTCAGCCTTAAGTCTCGGAGCAGTACGTTACAACTATACAGCATTCGTTAGGGCTCTTAGTTCAAAGGTGCGCATATTTGGAGAAATTAATTGATTTATTATCACTTGTTTGCAAAATATTTTGTCATACAGAATACCATTTCTATTCATTTCCCACTGAATTATGCCATCTTAAGAGCTGAAAGAGCGTTCACAGCGAACTCTGTGTCTCTTCTTCCTAGTTTAGGAAGATATGAGTCATCACGCGCTCATTCGATCTCTAGAGCTGTCAATCATCTTACGTGAGTGAACGTGACTATAACTCCAGCCCTCTGCATGACGCTGTTCTGTGTACACTTCCTCGTGCTGTCTCCGTGAAGAACGAACTAAAGAAACATTTCTAAACACGAAATAAGAAACTAATAAACATGATAACTATGGCATATGTTTTATGTGTGATTTTTCATGTGATTTCGGCTATTTTTATATCAGTAATGGATGTTTACATTATAAATGCTAAGCAGGTGTAGCGATGAGCTCAATATAAAATGCTAAATATAACATACAGTATGTGCAGTGTATCAAATACTTGTTCTCCCCACTGTATATCTCCATATTAATAACTGTCTGAGTAATTCTGAGTCTTGAGCTGTAAACTCTCAAGTGTTGGCTTTCTAAATATATGCTGGTTATGTGTCTATTCAGAATGACTTATGAGCAGAAGCCTTTTCATTTTGGGTGTGTCATTTTTGCCCCACTTGCCAAAATGGGGGGTGTCTGGAAAGGGGTTAATAAATAAACTGCAGCTGGTCCAAAACGCAGCAGCTCGAGTTCTTACTAGAACCAGGAAGTATGACCATATTAGCCCGGTTCTGTCAACACTGCACTGGCTCCCTAATAAACATTGTATAAATTTTAAAATCTTGCTAATTACTTACAAAGCACTAAATGGTTTAGCTCCCCAGTACTTGAGCGAGCTCTTAACGCATTATACTCCATCACGTCTATTGCGGTCTCAAAATTCTGGCCAGTTGATAATACCTAGAATATCAAAATCAACTGCAGGCGGTCAATCCTTTTCCTATTTAGCACCTAAACTCTGGAACAGTCTTCCCAGCATTGTTCGGGAAGCAGACACACTCTGTCAGTTTAAATCTAGACTAAAAACACATCTCTTTACTATGACATATACATAGAACATTATCAATTTCTATGATTTACGCTAATGTTAGTCTCTGTTTATCCCGAGGTTTACTGCAGTCAGCCGGATCCGGGCCGTATCCAGATCAGATGGTGGACCTGCGCCTAGACATGACCAACGCAAACCTGAAGTGTCAGCAGAGACCGTGTCAACTAGACTCTCCTCTGTGAAGGCCTCATCGACACGACATCCAATGGCACTGATCCTCAATAAACCCGTCTCCGGCGTGATGACTCCGATCTTCAACCAGATGGAACTGTACAACTACTCTGAATATTCTGATCTAATATGACTTCTGACCTGTAATGTTGCCAGAATCATAATCATACACTGTTTGTTCGTCGGCCAGAGGAGAACTGGCACCCCGACTGAGCCTGGTTTCTCCCAAGGTTTTTTTCTCCATTCTGGCCCTGAAGGAGTTTTGGTTCCTTGCCACCGTCGACTTTGTCTTTTGGCTTGCTCAGTTGGGGACACTAAATTTTTAACTATATTACTGATCTGCCCGCATGGTCACTATATGATAATTGAACTGAGCTGATGACATCACTGTTTTCTCCAGAGCGGCTGTACAGCCGAATCAAATTCCGTTGCATTATTTTCCTGTTAACACTGTGAAGCTGCTTTGAAACAATTGCCATTGTAAAAAGTGCTATATAAATTAAGGTGACTTGACTTGACTTGACTCTACATTGTTAAAGTAGGTCAAAATCTCTCTCTCGCTCACTTGCTTTCTCTTCTTTCTTCAAAGTGAAAATAGAAAGTAAATTCTAAAGCTATAACACCCAAAGAACAACATGGCAGTTATATACTGTGTGTAGTCTAATGTGTAGCCCAAAAACAGCTTTCTTTTACTGACTGACACACTCTTCATAACAATCACATGTACATGAAGAGATATCTTCAGCTCGAATTCTCACTAGTCAAAATTAAATTACAGATATCTACAACTGATCTTTTTACTAGTGTGTAAATCAAATACACAACTTGGTCTGCAGTTTGTTTGGCTCTTTCACACCTAGTTAATTGGTCCTCATATCTACAGTATAAGAAGTCTAATTATTAGGCTCTGTGTTTATGATTATGTGAGATAAAGAACTTTTTATCTTACTGTGAAGAGCACAGTTTTCAGCATACCTGTGTTATCAATGTATTTTACTAGTTTACTATGTTAGGACCCCAGCAATAATAGTTTATTTAACCTTGAGTGATTTCAAACTAGTATTTTAAATAATCATATAAATATACCATGTTTGTGTGTGGGTGAAACTGCTATTATATTGATCAGCGAAGACCAAGTCTCAGTTTAAAGTAGAGACAAAGACTCTAAAGAGTAAAGTAGGTCAGAATCTCTCTCTCTCACTCACTTGCTTTCTCTTTCTCGTCAAAGTGAAAATAGAAAGTAAATTCTAAAGCCAGATGTTGATATTGCCACAGTTATTGTTTAATGACGTTTGTGTCATCTTGTCTTCGTCATGGAAAAAGGTCGTCAACAAACATTTTTCGTCATATTTTCGTTAACGAAATTAACACTACTAACAACAGATGCCTTACAGTCTGGGGTTCGGTCCTAGATTGCGGCTCAACTTGAGGTCTATGGAGAGATCTTTCGTGGCACATATATTGCCTGGAGACAATGGCTGGACTCTAACACTAGGGTACTTCCTCCCAGAACTCAGAGGCTATAATGTTCTTATCCTCTCAGACAACACGTCGGTAGTCTCATACATAAATCATCAAGGGGGTCTGCAGTCTATTTGCAGTCTGGCACGCCAGATCCTCCCGTGGTCCCAAGGAAATCTGCTCTCCTTGAGAGCAATCTACATTGATAATAGCTAGTATATCAAAATCGACTGAAGGCAGTAGACAAAGACTCATTTTTTTAACCTAGCATACACATAACACACTATTACATTTCTACAATTCAAATCCGTTAAAGGATTACTAGGCTGAACACATTAGGTCAACTGGAACTGAGAATACTTCTCATAACACCCAATGTACTTGTTAGATTGTAAGAAGAATGATAATGACATCATTGTTTTCTACAGAGCTACTTTATAGCTGAATTTATCTCAGTACATCTCAGTATATCTTATGATCTTATGATCAGCTTCCGGGGTGAACGCTGGTGCTACTAGCTGCCGCTGCTCTGGGGGATTCTACCATTTAGTAGTTGTTTAATTGCTGGTTTAAGCTGTTTTACACAAACCCGATTCCAAAAAAGTTGGGACACTGTACAAATTGTGAATAAAAAAGGAATGCAATAATTTACAAATCTCATAAACTTATATTTTATTCACAATAGAATATAGATAACATATCAAATGTTGAAAGTGAGACATTTTGAAATGTCATGCCAAATATTGGCTCATTTTGGATTTCATGAGAGCTACACATTCCAAAAAAGTTGGGACAGGTAGCAATAAGAGGCCGGAAAAGTTAAATGTACATATAAGGAACAGCTGGAGGACCAATCTGCAACTTATTAGGTCAATTGGCAACATGATTGGGTATAAAAAGAGCCTCTCAGAGTGGCAGTGTCTCTCAGAAGTCAAGATGGGCAGAGGATCACCAATTCCCCCAATGCTGCGGCGAAAAATAGTGGAGCAATATCAGAAAGGAGTTTCTCAGAGAAAAATTGTAAAGAGTTTGAAGTTATCATCATCTACAGTGCATAATATCATCCAAAGAGTCAGAGAATCTGGAACAATCTCTGTGCGTAAGGGTCAAGGCCGGAAAACCATACTGGATGCTCGTGATCTTCGGGCCCTTAGACGGCACTGCATCACATACAGGAATGCTACTGTAATGGAAATCACAACATGGGCTCAGGAATACTTCCAGAAAACATTGTCGGTGAACACAATCCACCGTGCCATTCGCCGTTGCCGGCTAAAACTCTATAGGTCAAAAAAGAAGCCATATCTAAACATGATCCAGAAGCGCAGGCGTTTTCTCTGGGCCAAGACTCATTTAAAATGGACTGTGGCAAAGTGGAAAACTGTTCTGTGGTCAGACGAATCAAAATTTGAAGTTCTTTTTGGAAAACTGGGACGCCATGTCACCTGGACTAAAGAGGACAAGGACAACCCAAGTTGTTATCAGCGCTCAGTTCAGAAGCCTGCATCTCTGATGGTATGGGGTTCCAGCTTACACATCTGGAAAGGCACCATCAATGCCGAAAGGTACATCCAAGTTCTAGAACAACATATGCTCCCATCCAGACGTCGTCTCTTTCAGGGAAGACCTTGCATTTTCCAACACGACAATGCCAGACCACATACTGCATCAATTACAACATCATGGCTGCGTAGAAGAAGAATCCGGGTACTGAAATGGCCAGCCTGCAGTCCAGATCTTTCACCCATAGAAAACATTTGGCACATCATAAAGAGGAAGATGCGACAAAGAAGACCTAAGACAGTTGAGCAACTAGAAGCCTGTATTAGACAAGAATGGGACAACATTCCTATTCCTAAACTTGAGCAACTTGTCTCCTCAGTCCCCAGACGTTTGCAGACTGTTATAAAAAGAAGAGGGAATGCCACACAGTGGTAAACATGGCCTTGTCCCAACTTTTTTGAGATGTGTTGATGTCATGAAATTTAAAATCAACTTATTTTTCCCTTAAAATTATACATTTTCTCAGTTTAAACATTTGATATGTCATCTATGTTGTATTCTGAATAAAATATTGAAATTTGAAACTTCCACATCATTGCATTCTGTTTTTATTCACAATTTGTACAGTGTCCCAACTTTTTTGGAATCGGGTTTGTATGCTATCATCTATCTGTCTGTCATCTACCTGTGCATTTACGCTGACTACAGTGAGTTTGGACCATTACATCGGTCGCTATTATCATCTAATCTGCGTGATGATTCTCTGCCGGTTACTGACCTCCGATTGTTCACTCGAGGTGCCTCTGGCGCGGGAAACAACGTAATATTAATTATAATGATACTAGGATTTGTTTATTGCTATTCATTCATTTATTTATTTATTTTTATTTTGGTTTTTGATTTCCTATTTTACTGTTGTGTTTGCTTGTAAGGTGACCTTGGGTGTTATGAAAGGCGCTGTTAAATAAAATGCATTATTATTATTATTATTATCATTATTAAATGTACTGAGTTGAGTTCATAATAAATGAACTTTACACAGTTATTGAACAAAACTGAATCAACACTGAACTGGCCTCAGCTGAACAATGACACTATTTTTTGTTTATTTTTGTAAAGCTGCCTTGGACCAATTTGTATTGCATAGAGTGCCATTGAAAGGGATTGTGTGAAGTTACTTTAACCATGGTTCCTTGAGAAGGGACAAGACTCTGCATCTCCTTGCCATACTTTCTGCCTGCCTGTGAGTGACTTGCTTCAGCCAATCAGAAGATGACACTGTTGTGTTCCGGGTACCCTTTGTATCTTCCGCTGTATGCCGTCGTCACCAGCAACGTGGTGAGGTTGCACCAGTGACAGTTGGTTGGACATGTGCCTCAGACACAATCACGCAGGACCGTTCCCTTCTCAGGGAACCATGGTTACAGTCATAATCTGAGACCTTTTCTGTGTTATTTGGTTACTCTTTGTTACTTCATCTAAGAAATGTCTGTGATTCATAATTCTCCATTTTTCTGCTGATGATGATGTCGAAAAGCCACCAGTGAAGACTGATGAAGAAGGTCAATCCTTGTTAAAGCCTGTTTAAAGAAAACAAGATTTTTTTTTTACAATAAACATCCACATCGAATATGTTAACACTTCACCTCCCTTCACATCTTCTACACATCCATTCAATGTATTGTATCTGTTGTTTTGTGGTACAAACCATTTTTCAGTTTCAGTCTCCCCTGTACACATCCACACCTGTCCGGCCGGGATATGAATTATTATTCTTTTGTCTTTATTATATTTACTGATGACTGTAGCACACTGTTTTAATCCCTCGTTTATTTGATCAAACGTATCGCTTCACCTTCTTTGGCTTTGTCTCAAATGCCCTTCTTAAAAAAGACACATTCCGATGATCTTTACTTTTCAAAATTAGTCATAAATCATGTGCCTAAGGGCTAGTTAGCGTGTTAGCTTAGCACAGCATCAAATCACTTCTTTAAGATTTTATGAGATGAAACCATGTTTTTGCTCCAAACTCACTTTATAATGATAGTTGAATGTTTGAAATAAGCTTCTGTGATCCCATGAGGCAGAAATAAAGATAAAGTAGTGATGTGTCGTTCATGAACTGTTCATTTTGAACGGATCTTTAATATGACTTGGGAACAACGAGTTGTCTCAGAGAGCGATTCGTTCACTTTGTGTTGACCGCACATGCGCAACATCCCATAGGTTCTGTACAGGAAACAGAAATGATTAGTTCACCTCTCGAGTCTTCGGGTCTGAGTCTTGTTCTTTTGTCATGTGACGTGACAGCCATACTGGACACAGAAATGAGTTAATTCACAACCTTACAAACAACTGCATAGTTAGTTTTTTTTTTTTTTTTGGTTTAGTTTTTTAGCTAATATAACAATTGATTTTCCTATGAAGACTGGACATATTGGATTGGTCAGAATGGATTGTGGCATAACATAAATATTTATTGCACATATTTTTTTTGTTGTTGATAATTTTATAATAATTCCTAAATATATTACAAGATACAGTCAATAATGCAAATGTAATGTTGTATTTGTTGCGAGACACTGAACCGGGAAGCGGTCACGTGACAAAAGAACAAGACTCAAAAGACCCGAAGACTCCAGAGATGAACTAATCAATTCTGTTTCCGGGACTGCATTCGTTGCATATGGGGCTGTCACATCCAGATCAGACACTGATGACGGAACTAACGGCTCGAACCCAAAGACACGAGAGCTGTACTCATCTTTCCAGGGAACAGACGTGATTAAATGTGAAGTGACAAAAGAAAGAACGACTGGGATTCGGAGGTGAGGGGAACTAACAGACTGCAGACCCAGCTAAGCAATTAATGAATCATTTTTTCTCATAATTTGGCATTGGCTGCATTAGCTTATAGTTTATTTTTTATTCCAAATGTGATCAACGTTTGCGTAAGTACTAGATGTGTTGGGGAATTTAACATGTGACATTTTAATTATATTCTGCTGAAATGAATGAAATGACTTGAAAAAAGATTTGTTCATTTTGCTGAACGAGATTCAAAGATCCGAGTCAGTAAAATCTACAGCAATCTCTGTGGGCTTTCTGCGCTTCCAGTATGAATGCAACAAACATTACACCAGAGTGTTTGGCGCTCCGTTATGCTCACAGTTGCCTCATTTGTTGAAAAAAAACATTGAATACATATTACTCCCCTCTATAGAATTTTGAAATAAACATATGAGAACCCATCAATATTTCTCCAAATGAACTAAAAGTGCTGACGTTATGACGACCATACAGAAGTTCTTTTCTCAACGGATGCAGATGAGGCTCATATTTTATATTAAAAACATTGAGGTATTATCATTTTCACAACTTTTGAGACAAATTAAGAAATTACTGTCACCACGAGGTTTTTAGAGTAAAACAGAGGTCAAAAAACTTTTTTTTAATCATATATAGTTTGTCAGATTAATTGCATGCTTTTACATTAAAACTAACAGTACATTTGAACTAATGTAAACAAAGAAAGCATCAGCGTGCTGACGTCTTCCCGTGGGCTTCCAGGTTAAACATTAAAAACTCCTCACATTATTCATTTTCATTTCTCTTTATTTTAACTTTCATTCCTTGATATAGGGCAGTGTATGTAGTATATAAGCAAAAATTAGCAGAAATTGCCTATAATTGTCCATAAACTGAGACTGATTTGACTCTATTTGATCTGTACTCTCTGTTACTCCAGATAATATTGCCTGCTGTTTCAGCAACTCAAAACTCACATTTCTCAAAATATCTTATATCTAGAAAAAAAGAAAGTCACACAGGTTTAGAACAACATGAATGAGAGAAAATGATGACAGAATATACATTTTGGGGTAAACTATCCCTTTAAAGAATGGTGCATCCATCCATCATAAAATTGCTCCACGCGGCTCTGGGGGGTTAATAAAGGCCTTCTGATGCGAAGCTGTAATGTCTAAAAATATAAATATAAAAATACGAATTGTAAAATTTGATTTCACGCCGACTTTAATATTTTGTCCTTCCCTACAGGTTTGCACAAGGTTTGCAGTTGAAGCAACTTGCCATGATCACTGAGGGTATAGCAGGGAGCTCAAAGACACTGACAAGAATGACAGAAGTACTCAGAAAGGTTGTTGCATTACTTATTAGTTGTCTGTAATCAATAAGTAAAAAAAATAGATTTCAGTGTCTGATAAGTCAAAACCCACTGTAGACAACTGGATTCAGCATTGCTACATACTTATTTAGTGCACTTAACTTTATAAAATGCCATACTAAGACATTGTTACAAGTCAACTTGTGATGTGTTATTTCTATATTTGAAGGTGTGCATTGCTGCCCTCAAGAGACGGAGGATCAGAGGAATGAGAATTGGTGGCCGACATCGATTTGTTGTTATCGACGAGAGCAAGTTTGCCCACAAACGAAAGGTAGGCTGTTTATTTGAATGCAGCTCTACTATAACTTTACTTCACATGTATCAGTTTTGTCATGTTAGTGCAGTGCCAGTCTGAGATTATGGAAAGAGAGATGATAGAGAAAATACAAAAGAGAAAAAATGTTGGAGGAAAATAACTTGAAAATGAAGTGTTTTACGAACAGACAAGTGATAAGACCTGCTGGAAACAGGAGCCAAAGGCAGATATGTGTTTATATGGTAATATGGCTGCTGTGAATGTCCTTATAAGACAAAACTCATCAGTCTTCTGTGTTGAGATTGCAATGCAAAATGTGTATTGTAAAGATGGTATTGTACACTAAATGAGCCACAACAACATCACAAACAGTGTGATCTTAATTTCACAAGCATGACAGACTAGTATAAATGTAGACATTTAATGGCAGTGTTTTAACATGGGATGAATGGGGAAAAAATGTTTGTTCAATTTGAAAACATACAATAAAAAAAATTACAGCACAACCCATGTTCTATTAAAAAGCAATACAATAAAAAAAAATTTTTTATGTTGTACTATATGACAGCTTTTGTACAGAAAAATATGAAAGTGAAACAAAATTTTGTTTTAAGGAAATTAAATTATGAAAATGGAAAAATGTAAGAAATAAAAATGCATTTGCACCTGTTGGGCAATTATTTGTTATCAGGCCAGATAAGAAGGATCAGTCTATTAACTGTCCAAGAGGACTGGATTCCAGTGATTGAAAAAACAATTACAGCACAACCCTTATTAAAGAATTGATGAATTATTTTTTTAGTACCATCGTGGCCGATGTGGCAACACTTGGCGTCGTGAACGCCAGTGGGTCTTCGGGATGCTGGAGGTTGATGGTATTTCCAGAAGACCCATTCTGAGACTCGTCAACGACCGCTCAAGGCAAACACTTATAAGCCAAATTCAACGACATATCAGACCCAGAACATCAGTCCTTACGGATGAATGGCATGCCTACAAGAAACAGCTTTCCCAGTACGGATATCGTCAGTATTCTGTCTGCCATAAAAGACACGTTGTTGATCCAGGGACTGGTGCTCATACTCAGCATATTGAGCGTGCGTGGCAGAATTACAAGTTGGAAATATGGTGTGATAGAGGAAATCGTACTCCTGAGTCATTGAAAACGCACCTCAAAATGATAGAGTGGCACCACTGGTTAGGTGTGTCTTAGCTAGACTTATCCATGATGTAAAAAAGCATTTCAAGAACATATAAATGTGTGGGATGCTGTAATGAACTGTTTTTGCAGTGATATGGACCAAACGCTGCATGGCTTAACCCACAATTGTACTGTTTTCATTTCATTTTGGGGGACTCGCTCTCCAAATGCAATAAAATATATTTGATCAATTTTAATTATTATTATTATTATTATTGGATGATTTTTTTATTTCTCTAACACCTATTCATCTTTTTAAGACATTTGAAATAGTCTATTATCTGACCTTCTGTTGGAGCTGGTGGAGGAAACTTTAAAAAAAAAACATTATGAACTGAAAAATATTCATGACTCTGTTATAAAATAATTTGACAGGGTATTAACACTTAATGACATTTTAATGACAAATTCTACTTGTACCACTGAAAAAAGTGGTCATAAAAAAATCATGACATTATAATGGCCTCATGACAGCCAACGTCAAAACCAACCACATGACAGTTTAATGTAATGTTAACCCATAAAGCTAAGCAGTTTCTTAAGTTTGATGATTAATCTGCTATGTCATGTTTATGACAGGTTATGTTGTCTTGGTAATGTCAAGTTGTCATGACAAAGACACTGACAGGTTATGATGTATTGGTTTATGTCAAGTTGTCATAACAAAGACATCTCAAACAATGTCATCTTTGCATTAAAAATGACATAATTGAGCGAATGACACTTAATGACAGTTGTCATAAACATGCATAAAAACTCCTTCATATTCATGACACGTGTTATGTCATGATTATGAAGGTGTCATGTCAGTCTTATGCACACCCCTTCAAGTAAAGTGTTACCAAAGTCTCTTTGGTACAACCATGCGTCTTCCGCCAACATTGTAAGCAGCCAGAGGACAAAAATCTACTATCTCTTGTGGAGTCACAATTGCAACATCACAGTGCGTACTCTGATTTATCTCATATGCCCGGAAATGTTCAATGTACCATGAGGTAAGTCTGTGCACAATAAATGCAACTGCAGTGCCACAAATTAAGATATGCTCAATCTGGCCAAACTCTGGAAATCCATTTCCATTTCCAGTACACAGGATCATTCCTCGACTGTTGTACTGTTGTACTTGAGGTGAAAGAAATTGAAGTTTGGTTTGCATACTTGCTCTCAACTGCTAATCTCAGCCTTGCATCAAGAGAGGATATGTTAAGAACCTTAACATTTTCGACATGTAAAGGGTGCTTTAAAAAAAGCTTTGTGAGTCCATTGCACATGCCATCATAAGTTGATGCTTGTTGGATAATGTCTTGAGAAGGTTTCTGAAATTCTGTGTTTCATGAACAACCTTCTTGAAAAAACTGTGCTTTGCCGCATTGTCCACAGATCCACTAGAGGACCAAAGCAACAGATCAGGTTTGCATCAGGAAAGACCTCTTTAAACAACTCACGATGCTTGCTTTCTAGATACCAGACAGCCTCCTCCGTTACCACAAGCTCGACAGTATCTTTCAAATCCATGATGAGATCCCAAGTCTTGTCACTCTCAGGCACCAAAGCACCAATCATCAGAGATATCAGCCTTAGTAAGGTCCAGTTTTCGTGACCATTTCCTCCAATTGTTTTTTTTTTTGAAGAAAAAGTCTTTGGAATTTTTTGAGGTCTGTTGACCTGGTCAGAAAAGCAGTATTGAAATGAGTGGATTATGTTGTTTAGCTCTTCAAGAGTAAAATATTTAGCCTTAATCCACTTTTGCAGACATCTCAAAAGGCACTATTCCCTCAAAAAGGTTATGCATCAGATCTGGAGGAAAGCCAGTAATGGTGTGGAAGAATCTAAGATGTTTCTGGAGAACACATTCAGATTTCACACCATCCACAGATGATAAAGTCTCACTGCTGTTCAACTCTGTTATGCAGCGATCATGTTGTTCTGGACTTCTGCCTTCTCTCACCTCTGTGTTTTGAATGTTGTTTAAAGATGCCAAACAAAATCAACAGAACTTCTCCACCCTGAAACTCTCTTGAAACCCTGCAAGTCCATGTGCTCCAAGAGTATCCGCAGACACAGTGAACACTGTTCCCCTATTATTCTTTCCAAGCCTTTGAACAAAGATGCCATCCTGCTCAAGACACTTTAAATCTCTTATTAAAGGCTTCATATCCATTTGCCTTCACTTCTGAACTTTTCCCAAGCAGAGCCAACTGAATTGAATTGAGACTTGATTGATTCTGGGATGGCCAGTTCAAGATGACCCAATAAACTGCAGTTAGTTTATGTTTTTTTTTTTTTTTGCGGGATGTGCCCAAGGGCTTGACAACTTCAAAGTCATCAATGTACAACCCAAGTAAAAGTGAAAAATCCTGACTACTGACAAGGTGATTTTCTTTGAAATATTTTCCATCAAAACAAGACTGATAAACACCTTGTGCACTTTCTTTGGTGGCAAATGTCTTCTCAAATACCTCCAGTTGATCAAGCAATGTCTGCAGAACTTTCAGAAGGGGAACATAAAAACAAAATGTTTGTTTGTCTGCCCTGCTGAACACATATTCAATTGGTTCAGTTATCTGGATTTTTTGTTTAAAGTAGCTGGTTCGTTCATGGTCAGTTGAAAGAACACTTTTGTCAGAGCAGGCAGTCAAAAATGAGTCAGTTTCATGTAAAATGTGCAATATCAGTAAAAACTGACTGATCAACATCACAGTTATGTGACTGCTATGTGACTGACTGTTATGTGAAAGGCGACGGTGGCAAGGAACCAAAACTCCTTCAGGGCCAGAATAGAGAAAAAAACCTTGGGAGAAACCAGGCTCAGTCGGGGTGCCAGTTCTCCTCTGGCCGACGAACAAATAGTGTATGATTATGATTCTGGCAACATTACAGGTCAGAAGTCATATTAGATCAATAGATATTCGTAGGATTATTCGAAAGATTGGAGTCGTCACGGCGGGGACGGGTTTAATGAGGATGTCGTGTCAATGCGGCATTTACAGGGGGGAGTTTAATTGACACGGTCTCTGCAGACATTTCAGGGATGCGGTCGTCATGTCCAGGCTAAGGTCCACGACTGGTCCGGATACGGCCCGGATCTGGCCGACTGCAGTAAACCTCGGGATAAACAGAGAAACTAACATTAGCGTAGATGCCATTCTTCTTATGATGTAACGAGTACATCAGGTGTTATGGGAAGTGTTCCCGGTTCCGGCTGACCTAGTTAATGCAGCCTAAAACAATCATTTAACTGATTTGAATAATAGAAATTAAAAATGTTTTATGTGTCTGCCATAGTAAAGAGATGTGTTTTTAGTCTAGATTTAAACTGACAGAGTGTGTCTGCTTCCCGAACAATGCTGGGAAGACTGTTCCAGAGTTTAGGTGCTAAATAGGAAAAGGATCGACCGCCTGCAGTTGATTTTGATATTCTAGGTATTATCAACTGGCCAGAATTTTGAGACCGCAATAGACGTGATGGAGTATAATGCGTTAAGAACTCGCTCAAGTACCGGGGAGCTAAACCATTTAGTGCTTTGTAAGTAATCAGCAAGATTTTAAAATGTATACGATGTTTAATTAAAGTTGGATTAATCAACAAATACGGTAAGCCATGTCTTCTTCTCCTGTCATTGTCACTTGCACTGCATGTTTCATGTTTAGTATATCTTTCTCT
>JBAPCB010000112.1:602500-607057 GCA_039654105.1 Coreius guichenoti | reverse complement strand
AAAATGTTAGTATACTTTTGAAGTAAAACAAAAAAGCTGCTGCCAAGTTCAGGCTATTTATTACATTCATACACTCTTTTTTTTTTAAGACAAAAATGCTTACAGCACCTGGTATTCCCAGGCGGTCTCCCATCCAAGTACTAACCAGGCCCAACCCTGCTTAGCTTCCGAGATCAGACGAGATCGGGCGTGTTCAGGGTGGTATGGCCATAAGCGAAAGCTGCTGCCAAGAGGGGGCTATTTAAAATGTTAGTATACTTTTGAAGTAAAACAAAAAAGCTGCTGCCAAGTTCAGGCTATTTATTACATTCATACACTCTTTTTTTTTTTAGGACAAAAATGCTTACAGCACCTGGTATTCCCAGGCGGTCTCCCATCCAAGTACTAACCAAGCCCAACCCTGCTTAGCTTCCGAGATCAGACGAGATCGGGCGTGTTCAGGGTGGTATGGCCATAAGCGAAAGCTGCTGCCAAGAGGGGGCTACTTAAAATGTTAGTATACTTTTGAAGTAAAACAAAAAAGCTGCTGCCAAGTTCAGGCTATTTATTACATTCATACACTCTTTTTTTTTTTTAGGACAAAAATGCTTACAGCACCTGGTATTCCCAGGCGGTCTCCCATCCAAGTACTAACCAGGCCCAACCCTGCTTAGCTTCCGAGATCAGACGAGATCGGGCGTGTTCAGGGAGGTATGGCCATAAGCGAAAGCTGCTGCCAAGAGGGGGCTATTTAAAATGTTAGTATACTTTTGAAGTAAAACAAAAAAGCTGCTGCCAAGTTCAGGCTATTTATTACATTCATACACTCTTTTTTTTTTTAGGACAAAAATGCTTACAGCACCTGTTATTCCCAGGCGGTCTCCCATCCAAGTACTAACCAAGCCCAACCCTGCTTAGCTTCCGAGATCAGACGAGATCGGGCGTGTTCAGGGTGGTATGGCCATAAGCGAAAGCTGCTGCCAAGAGGGGGCTATTTAAAATGTTAGTATACTTTTGAAGTAAAACAAAAAAGCTGCTGCCAAGTTCAGGCTATTTATTACATTCATACACTCTTTTTTTTTTTAGGACAAAAATGCTTACAGCACCTGGTATTCCCAGGCGGTCTCCCATCCAAGTACTAACCAGGCCCAATCCTGCTTAGCTTCCAAGATCAGACGAGATCGGGCGTGTTCAGGGTGGTATGGCCATAAGCGAAAGCTGCTGCCAAGAGGGGGCTATTTAAAATGTTAGTATACTTTTGAAGTAAAACAAAAAAGCTGCTGCCAAGTTCAGGCTATTTATTACATTCATACACTCTTTTTTTTTTTAGGACAAAAATGCTTACAGCACCTGGTATTCCCAGGCGGTCTCCCATCCAAGTACTAACCAAGCCCAACCCTGCTTAGCTTCCGAGATCAGATGAGATCGGGCGTGTTCAGGGTGGTATGGCCATAAGCGAAAGCTGCTGCCAAGAGGGGGCTATTTAAAATGTTAGTATACTTTTGAAGTAAAACAAAAAAGCTGCTGCCAAGTTCAGGCTATTTATTACATTCATTCACTCTTTTTTTTTTTTTTTTTTTTTAAGACAAAAAAGCTTACAGCACATGGTATTCCCAGGCGGTCTCCCATCCAAGTACTAACCAAGCCCAACCCTGCTTAGCTTCCGAGATCAGACGAGATCGGGCGTGTTCAGGGTGGTATGGCCATAAGCGAAAGCTGCTGCCAAGAGGGGGCTATTTAAAATGTTAGTATACTTTTGAAGTAAAACAAAAAAGCTGCTGCCAAGTTCAGGCTATTTATTACATTCATACACTCTTTTTTTTTTTAGGACAAAAATGCTTACAGCACCTGGTATTCCCAGGCGGTCTCCCATCCAAGTACTAACCAAGCCCAACCCTGCTTAGCTTCCGAGATCAGACAAGATCGGGCGTGTTCAGGGTGGTATGGCCATAAGCGAAAGCTGCTGCCAAGAGGGGGCTATTTAAAATGTTAGTATACTTTTGAAGTAAAACAAAAAAGCTGCTGCCAAGTTCAGGCTATTTATTACATTCATACACTCTTTTTTTTTTTTTTTTTTTTTTAAGACAAAAAAGCTTACAGCACATGGTATTCCCAGGCGGTCTCCCATCCAAGTACTAACCAAGCCCAACCCTGCTTAGCTTCCGAGATCGGGCGTGTTCAGGGTGGTATGGCCATAAGCGAAAGCTGCTGCCAAGAGGGGGCTATTTAAAATGTTAGTATACTTTTGAAGTAAAACAAAAAAGCTGCTGCCAAGTTCAGGCTATTTATTACATTCATACACTCTTTTTTTTTTTAGGACAAAAATGCTTACAGCACCTGGTATTCCCAGGCGGTCTCCCATCCAAGTACTAACCAAGCCCAACCCTGCTTAGCTTCCGAGATCAGACGAGATCGGGCGTGTTCAGGGTGGTATGGCCATAAGCGAAAGCTGCTGCCAAGAGGGGGCTATTTAAAATGTTAGTATACTTTTGAAGTAAAACAAAAAAGCTGCTGCCAAGTTCAGGCTATTTATTACATTCATACACTCTTTTTTTTTTAGGACAAAAATGCTTACAGCACCTGGTATTCCCAGGCGGTCTCCCATCCAAGTACTAACTAAGCCCAACCCTGCTTAGCTTCCGAGATCAGACGAGATCGGGCGTGTTCAGGGTGGTATGGCCATAAGCGAAAGCTGCTGCCAAGAGGGGGCTATTTAAAATGTTAGTATACTTTTGAAGTAAAACAAAAAAGCTGCTGCCAAGTTCAGGCTATTTATTACATTCATACACTCTTTTTTTTTTTTTTTTTTTTTTTAAGACAAAAAAGCTTACAGCACATGGTATTCCCAGGCGGTCTCCCATCCAAGTACTAACCAAGCCCAACCCTGCTTAGCTTCCGAGATCGGGCGTGTTCAGGGTGGTATGGCCATAAGCGAAAGCTGCTGCCAAGAGGGGGCTATTTAAAATGTTAGTATACTTTTGAAGTAAAACAAAAAAGCTGCTGCCAAGTTCAGGCTATTTATTACATTCATACACTCTTTTTTTTTTTAGGACAAAAATGCTTACAGCACCTGGTATTCCCAGGCGGTCTCCCATCCAAGTACTAACCAAGCCCAACCCTGCTTAGCTTCCGAGATCAGACGAGATCGGGCGTGTTCAGGGTGGTATGGCCATAAGCGAAAGCTGCTGCCAAGAGGGGGCTATTTAAAATGTTAGTATACTTTTGAAGTAAAACAAAAAAGCTGCTGCCAAGTTCAGGCTATTTATTACATTCATACACTCTTTTTTTTTTAAGACAAAAATGCTTACAGCACCTGGTATTCCCAGGCGGTCTCCCATCCAAGTACTAACCAGGCCCAACCCTGCTTAGCTTCCGAGATCAGACGAGATCGGGCGTGTTCAGGGTGGTATGGCCATAAGCGAAAGCTGCTGCCAAGAGGGGGCTATTTAAAATGTTAGTATACTTTTGAAGTAAAACAAAAAAGCTGCTGCCAAGTTCAGGCTATTTATTACATTCATACACTCTTTTTTTTTTTAGGACAAAAATGCTTACAGCACCTGGTATTCCCAGGCGGTCTCCCATCCAAGTACTAACCAAGCCCAACCCTGCTTAGCTTCCGAGATCAGACGAGATCGGGCGTGTTCAGGGTGGTATGGCCATAAGCGAAAGCTGCTGCCAAGAGGGGGCTATTTAAAATGTTAGTATACTTTTGAAGTAAAACAAAAAAGCTGCTGCCAAGTTCAGGCTATTTATTACATTCATACACTCTTTTTTTTTTTTAGGACAAAAATGCTTACAGCACCTGGTATTCCCAGGCGGTCTCCCATCCAAGTACTAACCAGGCCCAACCCTGCTTAGCTTCCGAGATCAGACGAGATCGGGCGTGTTCAGGGAGGTATGGCCATAAGCGAAAGCTGCTGCCAAGAGGGGGCTATTTAAAATGTTAGTATACTTTTGAAGTAAAACAAAAAAGCTGCTGCCAAGTTCAGGCTATTTATTACATTCATACACTCTTTTTTTTTTTTTTTTTTTTTAAGACAAAAATGCTTACAGCACCTGGTATTCCCAGGCGGTCTCCCATCCAAGTACTAACCAGGCCCAACCCTGCTTAGCTTCCGAGATCAGACGAGATCGGGCGTGTTCAGGGTGGTATGGCCATAAGCGAAAGCTGCTGCCAAGAGGGGGCTATTTAAAATGTTAGTATACTTTTGAAGTAAAACAAAAAAGCTGCTGCCAAGTTCAGGCTATTTATTACATTCATACACTCTTTTTTTTTTTAGGACAAAAATGCTTACAGCACCTGTTATTCCCAGGCGGGATCCCATCCAAGTACTAACCAAGCCCAACCCTGCTTAGCTTCCGAGATCAGACGAGATCGGGCGTGTTCAGGGTGGTATGGCCATAAGCGAAAGCTGCTGCCAAGAGGGGGCTATTTAAAATGTTAGTATACTTTTGAAGTAAAACAAAAAAGCTGCTGCCAAGTTCAGGCTATTTATTACATTCATACACTCTTTTTTTTTTTTTTTTTTTTTAGGACAAAAATGCTTACAGCACCTGGTATTCCCAGGCGGTCTCCCA
>JBAPCB010000112.1:567500-570000 GCA_039654105.1 Coreius guichenoti | reverse complement strand
TCAGGGTGGTATGGCCATAAGCGAAAGCTGCTGCAAAGAGGGGGCTATTTAAAATGTTAGTATACTTTTGAAGTAAAACAAAAAAGCTGCTGCCAAGTTCAGGCTATTTATTACATTCATACACTCTTTTTTTTTTTTTTTTTTTTAAGACAAAAAAGCTTACAGCACCAGGTATTCCCAGGCGGTCTCCCATCCAGGTACTAACCAGGCCCAACCCTGCTTAGCTTCCGAGATCAGACGAGATCGGGCGTGTTCAGGGTGGTATGGCCATAAGCGAAAGCTGCTGCCAAGAGGGGGCTATTTAAAATGTTAGTATACTTTTGAAGTAAAACAAAAAAGCTGCTGCCAAGTTCAGGCTATTTATTATATTCATACACTCTTTTTTTTTTTTTTTTTTTTTTAAGACAAAAAAGCTTACAGCACCTGGTATTCCCAGGCGGTCTCCCATCCAAGTACTAACCAAGCCCAACCCTGCTTAGCTTCCGAGATCAGACGAGATCGGGCGTGTTCAGGGTGGTATGGCCATAAGCGAAAGCTGCTGCCAAGAGGGGGCTATTTAAAATGTTAGTATACTTTTGAAGTAAAACAAAAAAGCTGCTGCCAAGTTCAGGCTATTTATTACATTCATACACTCTTTTTTTTTTTTTTTTTTTTTTAGACAAAAAAAACTTACAGCACCAGGTATTCCCAGGCGGTCTCCCATCCAAGTACTAACCAGGCCCAACCCTGCTTAGCTTCCGAGATCAGACGAGATCGGGCGTGTTCAGGGTGGTATGGCCATAAGCGAAAGCTGCTGCCAAGAGGGGGCTATTTAAAATGTTAGTATACTTTTGAAGTAAAACAAAAAAGCTGCTGCCAAGTTCAGGCTATTTATTACATTCATACACTCTTTTTTTTTTTTAAGACAAAAACGCTTACAGCACCTGGTATTCCCAGGCCGTCTCCCATCCAAGTACTAACCAAGCCCAACCCTGCTTAGCTTCCGAGATCAGACGAGATCGGACGTGTTCAGGGTGGTATGGCCATAAGCGAAAGCTGCTGCCAAGAGGGGGCTATTTAAAATGTTAGTATACTTTTGAAGTAAAACAAAAAAGCTGCTGCCAAGTTCAGGCTATTTATTACATTCATACACTCTTTTTTTTTTTTTTTTTTTTAAGACAAAAAATGCTTACAGCACCAAGTATTCCGAGGCGGTCTCCCATCCAAGTACTAAACAGGCCCAACCCTGCTTAGCTTCCGAGATCAGACGAGATCGGGCGTGTTCAGGGTGGTATGGCCATAAGCGAAAGCTGCTGCAAAGAGGGGGCTATTTAAAATGTTAGTATACTTTTGAAGTAAAACAAAAAAGCTGCTGCCAAGTTCAGGCTATTTATTACATTCATACACTCTTTTTTTTTTTTTTTTTTTTTTTAAGACAAAAAAGCTTACAGCACCTGGTATTCCCAGGCGGTCTCCCATCCAAGTACTAACCAAGCCCAACCCTGCTTAGCTTCCGAGATCAGACGAGATCGGGCGTGTTCAGGGTGGTATGGCCATAAGCGAAAGCTGCTGCCAAGAGGGGGCTATTTAAAATGTTAGTATACTTTTGAAGTAAAACAAAAAAGCTGCTGCCAAGTTCAGGCTATTTATTACATTCATACACTCTTTTTTTTTTTTAGGACAAATATGCTTACAGCACCTGGTATTCCCAGGCGGTCTCCCATCCAAGTACTAACCAAGCCCAACCCTGCTTAGCTTCCGAGATCAGACGAGATCGGGCGTGTTCAGGGTGGTATGGCCATAAGCGAAAGCTGCTGCCAAGAGGGGGCTATTTAAAATGTTAGTATACTTTTAGAAGTAAAACAAAAAAGCTGCTGCCAAGTTCAGGCTATTTATTACATTCATACACTCTTTTTTTTTTTTAAGACAAAAATGCTTACAGCACCTGGTATTCCCAGGCGGTCTCCCATCCAAGTACTAATCAAGCCCAACCCTGCTTAGCTTCCGAGATCAGACGAGATCGGGCGTGTTCAGGGTGGTATGGCCATAAGCGAAAGCTGCTGCCAAGAGGGGGCTATTTAAAATGTTAGTATACTTTTAGAAGTAAAACAAAAAAGCTGCTGCCAAGTTCAGGCTATTTATTACATTCATACACTCTTTTTTTTTTTTTAGGACAAAAATGCTTACAGCACCTGGTATTCCCAGGCGGTCTCCCATCCAAGTACTAATCAAGCCCAACCCTGCTTAGCTTCCGAGATCAGACGAGATCGGGCGTGTTCAGGGTGGTATGGCCATAAGCGAAAGCTGCTGCCAAGAGGGGGCTATTTAAAATGTTAGTATACTTTTGAAGTAAAACAAAAAAGCTGCTGCCAAGTTCAGGCTATTTATTACATTCATACACTCTTTTTTTTTTTTAAGACAAAAACGCTTACAGCACCTGGTATTCCCAGGCGGTCTCCTATCCAAGTACTAACCAGGATCAACAATGTTTAGCTTCTGAGATCAGACGAGATCGGGCGTG
>JBAPCB010000112.1:562500-565000 GCA_039654105.1 Coreius guichenoti | reverse complement strand
TGTTCAGGGTGGTATGGCCATAAGCGAAAGCTGCTGCCAAGAGGGGGCTATTTAAAATGTTAGTATACTTTTGAAGTAAAACAAAAAAGCTGCTGCCAAGTTCAGGCTATTTATTACATTCATACACTCTTTTTTTTTTTTTTTTTTTTTTTTAAGACAAAAAAAGCTTACAGCACCAGGTATTCCCAGGCGGTCTCCCATCCAAGTACTAAACAGGCCCAACCCTGCTTAGCTTCCGAGATCAGACGAGATCGGGCGTGTTCAGGGTGGTATGGCCATAAGCGAAAGCTGCTGCCAAGAGGGGGCTATTTAAAATGTTAGTATACTTTTGAAGTAAAACAAAAAAGCTGCTGCCAAGTTCAGGCTATTTATTACATTCATACACTCTTTTTTTTTTTAGGACAAATATGCTTACAGCACCTGGTATTCCCAGGCGGTCTCCCATCCAAGTACTAACCAAGCCCAACCCTGCTTAGCTTCCGAGATCAGACGAGATCGGGCGTGTTCAGGGTGGTATGGCCATAAGCGAAAGCTGCTGCCAAGAGGGGGCTATTTAAAATGTTAGTATACTTTTGAAGTAAAACAAAAAAGCTGCTGTCAAGTTCAGGCTATTTATTACATTCATACACTCTTTTTTTTTTTTAAGACAAAAACGCTTACAGCACCTGGTATTCCCAGGCGGTCTCCCATCCAAGTACTAAACAGGCCCAACCCTGCTTAGCTTCCGAGATCAGACGAGATCGGGCGTGTTCAGGGTGGTATGGCCATAAGCGAAAGCTGCTGCCAAGAGGGGGCTATTTAAAATGTTAGTATACTTTTGAAGTAAAACAAAAAAGCTGCTGCCAAGTTCAGGCTATTTATTACATTCATACTCTCTTTTTTTTTTTTTTTTTTTTAAGACAAAAAAAGCTTACAGCAACAGGTATTCCCAGGCGGTCGCCCATCCAAGTACTAAACAGGCCCAACCCTGCTTAGCTTCCGAGATCAGACGAGATCGGACGTGTTCAGGGTGGTATGGCCATAAGCGAAAGCTGCTGCCAAGAGGGGGCTATTTAAAATGTTAGTATACTTTTGAAGTAAAACAAAAAAGCTGCTGCCAAGTTCAGGCTATTTATTACATTCATACACTCTTTTTTTTTTTTTTTTTTTTAAGACAAAAAAAGCTTACAGCACCAGGTATTCCCAGGCGGTCGCCCATCCAAGTACTAAACAGGCCCAACCCTGCTTAGCTTCCGAGATCAGACGAGATCGGGCGTGTTCAGGGTGGTATGGCCATAAGCGAAAGCTGCTGCCAAGAGAGGGCTATTTAAAATGTTAGTATACTTTTGAAGTAAAACAAAAAAGCTGCTGCCAAGTTCAGGCTATTTATTACATTCATACACTCTTTTTTTTTTTTTAGGACAAAAATGCTTACAGCACCTGGTATTCCCAGGCGGTCTCCCATCCAAGTACTAACCAGGCCCAACCCTGCTTAGCTTCTGAGATCAGACAAGATCGGGCGTGTTCAGGGTGGTATGGCCATAAGCGAAAGCTGTTGCAAAGAGGGGGCTACTTAAAATGTTAGTATACTTTTGAAGTAAAACAAAAAAGCTGCTGCCAAGTTCAGGCTATTTATTACATTCATACACTCTTTTTTTTTTTTAGGACAAAAATGCTTACAGCACCTGGTATTCCCAGGCGGTCTCCCATCCAAGTACTAATCAAGCCCAACCCTGCTTAGCTTCCGAGATCAGACGAGATCGGGCGTGTTCAGGGTGGTATGGCCATAAGCGAAAGCTGCTGCCAAGAGGGGGCTATTTAAAATGTTAGTATACTTTTGAAGTAAAACAAAAAAGCTGCTGCCAAGTTCAGGCTATTTATTACATTCATACACTCTTTTTTTTTTTTAAGACAAAAAAGCTTACAGCACCAGGTATTCCCAGGCGGTCTCCCATCCAGGTACTAACCAGGCCCAACCCTGCTTAGCTTCCGAGATCAGACGAGATCGGGCGTGTTCAGGGTGGTATGGCCATAAGCGAAAGCTGCTGCCAAGAGGGGGCTATTTAAAATGTTAGTATACTTTTGAAGTAAAACAAAAAAGCTGCTGCCAAGTTCAGGCTATTTATTACATTCATACACTCTTTTTTTTTTTTTTTTTTTTAAGACAAAAAAAGCTTACAGCACCAGATATTCCCAGGCGGGATCCCATCCAAGTACTAAACAGGCCCAACCCTGCTTAGCTTCCGAGATCAGACGAGATCGGGCGTGTTCAGGGTGGTATGGCCATAAGCGAAAGCTGCTGCCAAGAGGGGGCTATTTAAAATGTTAGTATACTTTTGAAGTAAAACAAAAAAGCTGCTGCCAAGTTCAGGCTATTTATTACATTCATACACTCTTTTTTTTTTTTTTTTTTTAAGACAAAAAAAGCTTACAGCACCAGGTATTCCCAGGCGGTCTCCCATCCAAGTACTAAACAGGCCCAACCCTGCTTAGCTTCCGAGATCAGACGAGATCGGGCGTG